>APFE031121242.1:0-12444 GCA_000404065.3 Pinus taeda | reverse complement strand
TACAATAGAGCCAGATTTAGCGCCAGGTTGCTCATCACAATTACAAAAAAAATGCACTAAAATCTGGCGCTAAATCTGACGCAAATCGCTGGTTTTGTTGTAGTGTTTTAGCATAAAAATGAGGACATGAGTGTGTTATTTATGACAAGCCCTCAAGCAAGCAACTGATAGCGAAGGTGTAGATGATGAGGAACGAACTCTTTCCTCTAATTATGAATTACAGTGATCAAGTCAGTTCTTTTACAACTGCATGTTCTAATGATTATTGGTTATGTCACTTTTGATTTGGACACTTGCACTTTTCTGGTTTAATATTGTTGCAGCAGAACTAGATGGTCAAAGGATTACCTCCCATCAAAGAACCCGCTAGTACTTGTGAGTGTTGCATCTTGGGAAAGAAACATCATGAATGTTTTCCAAAGGGAGTTGTACACAGAGAAAAAAAACCTCTTGTGTTAGTGAATACAAACTTGTGTGGACCTATGAGGACACAACCAATTGGTGGAAGTTGTTACTTCCTCACTTTCATTGATGATTATAGTAGAAAGACCTGGGTTTACTTCTTGAAGTAAAAGTTCGAAAATTTTGCAAAGTTCAAGGAATTCAAAGCCTTAGTAGAGAACTAAAGTGATTGACAGATCAATGTTTTGAGGTCACATCATGGCGGAGAATATGACTCAAAGGAATTCCATGATTATTGCAAACAACATGGAATCGAAAGACAATTTACAACCATATACACACCATAACAGAATGGTGTAGCCGAGAGAAAGAATAGGACAATTATGAACATGGTAAGAAGCATGTTGAAAGGAAGAAACTTGTCTAATGAGTATTAGGTAGAAGCAATTACATGTGCTATTTATGTGATTAGCATATCTCTTATAAAGAGTGTGATGAACAAAGTACCAAAAAAAGCATGGCCAGGTATGTCTTGTAGCGTATATCATCTCAGAGTATTTGGATGTGTAGCTTATGCACATGTACCTAAAGAGAAAAGAGTAAAATTGGATGATAACAGTGAAAAATGCATATTTACTAGTTATAGTGAGCAATAAAAATTTTACAAATTGTATAACACTGTCACTAAGAAGACCATAATTAGTAGAGATGTTGTGTTCAAAGAACAAGAGTCATGGAATGGAATTGTAGACAAAACAGTTGATGCACAAGTGCCACTGATGGAACAAAGAAATAAGAATCATAGGTAAAGACACCAAATAGAGACATACCAACAAGAACTCCAAGATTTGTAGAGTAGCATGGATCTTCAAGCAGATCAACAGATCAAGATTCTCACAACAGTCAATCAGGTGATGAATCAAGCAATGGTAAGAGAAAGATGAGAAATCTGAAAGATATTTATGATGATTTGGATGTTATTTCAAATTTTGCATTATTGTCATTCCAACTTGTTGTGCCCTACAACAACCCCCCATTTCATATCAATATTATCCCAAAACCATAATATGAAATGGGTCCCTTTTTAATTTTGGTTTTAATTGGTATCAACTTAGTTCTATTAAAAAAGGCCCGAAGAGATAAAATAAAACATTACCCAAAAATCCTTTTCAATAAATCAATCAAAAGTATTAGCATAAATGATTAATCTTTTGTCATTGTGATAAAGCGATCGCAAGATCGCATATCGCAATGACAAAGGGAACTCAACTTGAGGACATATTGGTTTACTCCGATGCGAAATCGCTATCGGGTATCGAAAATAAATGAATTAACGCAATTGAAGCCCCCTTGCTCCGATGCGATGCGATATCGCTATCGGTAATCGGCGATAATGATTTAACGCAATAAAGCTCCCTCTTGCTCCGATGCGATGCGATATCGCTATCGGCAATCAGCAATCGACTATGCACACCTTTTTAACTGCCCCACACGCTACTCCCGACGTGATGCGATATCGCTATCGGCGATCGGGGATTCCAAATGGAACTAAAACAATGATTTATGATTTTCCCTCGACGCCCGATTGCGATAAAGGCAAAAGCGCAGTTTTCGAAAAAAATCTTAAAAGCGATTTAATACGATTTATTCGTATTTAAGGCCTTATCTCTCGAAAAGCCACTCATCCGCGCTCAACCGCCAAAATGCCCAAGGCACGCTTCAAATAAATCATTTTGGCCATTAATCGAATTTACGGATTGACAGGTCTTAATGGCCATTTAATGAAACAATAAGCCCGCGATCTGTTTACAGATTTTATTCGAGGCCACCTTAAGTCAATCATTCGCCATGTATTTATCAATATATATCTCAGTCTATTCATTTTATGCTATCATTTCCTGTATTACGCCCATCATCGTCTTTGTGCAGAATTCTTTCGCAGATACAGATTTAACCAGAATGGGGAAGAAGTCCAAGAAAACCATAATGGATTTCGCTTCGCCGGCCACAGGGCAACCTGTTGTTGATCCAAGCCATAAAAAGAAAGGGCTCATATCGGACACTACATGCCTAGGACTTACCAGAGCTACTTGGCAAGGCACATATAATCTGATCGAAGCCGAAGAGCCGAGGGTGACAGCAATACAAGTTTCAGCCGACATCACTAGCAAATCCGAGGCTAATCTGAGCGATTTATCCAACTCTTTCCTTCATCGAATAGCGGCCCGGGAGCAAATCCTCCCATATACAGATGTGGTAAGATGGGAAATTCAGGAAATCCCAATTACCGACAGAACTTTGTGTACCACAGATGGGAGAATTTTCGGTTCCTTTCGAGCCGAGGATCTAAGGCAAATGTATCATTTGCCGGAAGTAGAGAAGAAGTATAGCACGACATTCCTGGAGAAATTCCAAGCTGAGAATGAGACTGAATCCGAACCCATTCGGGGTTGGAGACAAAATCCAGCAAAGCACAAGCACGAATCTTTGGGTAAGTACTCGGTCGATTCTCTATGCTCTCCTTATTGCTATGCTGGGATAAAAGTGCAGATTGTGGTATTACATGATTGCGCCAATTTTACCATAGAAATGGTCCCTTTAATGGGGCGGCATGTAGTGGCAATAATGATTGGGCGATATCTGTCGATATTAGCATCTGCAATTCTTTGATTCAGATTCAAAGTCCGCGTCACTAGAGGTCATTCCCCCATTTTACTACATTGCCATATTAGATGTTTGTGTTTTAATTCTTGATTTCCTATCTCGAGGAGGTGGGAACGTCGCAATGACCCCGCACCCGTCCATATATACCATCAAAGTTGGAAGACCAACTACAAACACCATTTGTATCAAATCTGCAACGGTTTCATGTTGCCCATTCATTATTCTATTTTCAATAAGCCTGCCCCTAAGATTTCCTACCAAGCAAGGGTGGATTTAACTTCCATAGGGATTTGGTTTGGGGAGGAAAAGTTCACCTATATCAGAGTTTTTGGCAGTCTATCCAAGCCCCACGTTCTTCCTCTATACATCCATGATAAACTACTGGCAAGGGAAATAGCCTATCAGATCAACGCCGATGGGGTTACACAAACTCTGAAGAAAGCTAAGAAGCATGTCTGGCCCTCTTTTCCTTTGAGAATTGGTATCTACACTCTACATGATCTCAAACATGTAGAGAAAGAAGCTGAGAAAATAAATTCACTAACCCTGGCAACTCTATCGAGCAGGCGATTCGATCCGAACAAAGTCGCCTACAATGCACTCGACCAGGCCAAATTGGCCAAGTTCGAGCATAAAGAAGACAGATTTGAGGACTTGTTTGCATCGGCCGAGTCATTGTATCAAGTTAAATCGCTCGCCATACTTGAATACAATGATGAGGGGCTGGTTGAATTCAATAGACTTAGAGAGCAGAGGTTGCAAACTCTGCCTCTAGACCTGTTAGCAACGACTCCAACAACAGAATCAAGCGATCTTGAGCAGCGACTTGATAAAGAACCTCCTATTACATCAAAGCAATAGGAGGAAGTGCATGAGCAGAGACAAGAAGAAACCCAGGCGAAATTGCATAAACAGGAAGAGACCCAGGCTAAAATACAAGAACAGAGCAATTTAAAAGTAAATGAAGATACACTGATTGATCCGAAATTGCTCCAGGAATGGCAGCAATTTAATTCGATTATCAGGAATCTAGAATGCTCTAAAGATGATGAGATTTCAAAAGAGGGAAAAACACAGGAAGCGACTTCAAAGCAGGTTTCGGGTGAAACCAACGACCCACCCAAATTAAAGGAAGCAGAAATAATCCCAAAGGATCCATCGGGCGAAATCATTTTGCAGATTGAAGAGATTCCTCCCTTGGATGTCTTCTATAGCCCTAAGCATAAAGCTGTAGTGAAATGACAGAGGAAGAGGAGAAGGACTGATCAACCTTCTTTATTCCCAGAACTAACAGTAACGGGCAATGTGGTATGGAAAGAAGAATTTGACCCCTCCGATGACTTGAAAAAGCTATCGCAATATGCTGGAACTTATTCGGCGGCGACAATAGATAAAGCATCAGAGGTGAGCAGCTTATTAAAGACAAAAGATCAGGACATCTTTTCGCTACAGGCACAATTATCGGAAGCGCAGCAGAAGGCAAAGCAGGCAGAACAGCAATTGCTAGTACAACAACAAATAAACAATCAGCTGACTAAGCAATTACAAGAAGAAAAATAGAGGATTGACGATAGCACAGTCCAAAAGCAAAAGGAGCTATCGACAGCATTGGCGCAACTAAAAACATCAACTGAGGAAATGCTAAAATCCAAAGATGAGCAGATCGCTCAATTATCAGCTCAACTTGAGCAAACGAAAAAGCTCCCGCAGGTAGATGAGTTGAAAGCAGAGGCATTTCAATTAAACAAAGGATTGATAAATCAAATGAAGCTCTTGTGTCAGCAAATCACCCAGGCAGAACCATTGTGCGACTTAGTGGCATCCATAAGTGAAAAAGTAGAAAAGGCAAGGACAGATTTGGATCAAGCCGAAGAAATATTGACAAATTTTCTAGAATGGAAAGATTCCGATCAGGGACAGGCAGCTAACCTACCAAGGATTCTGGAATCACACAAAGAAATATTATTCACAGAATGGCAATCTCAGTTAATGAAGGCAAAAAGAGCGATTTTAAGATGCAAGGCAACCACTAGTAATTTGGTTGAATTGGTAAATAATACTCTTTACTTGTCTAACATGATTTCTCAATGTACTCCAGGCCAATTAACAACAAAAGATGTTGGAGAATTCATGCTACCCGAGCTGGAGAAAAAATGGAAGGTTAATTGCGGGAATCAACAGTTTGACATGGGATGCCTATTGGTTCTTTTTAGTGAAGCCGCACAGCCAGAGAGCCGCCCTCAAATGCCTCACAGATGCTATCGGGTATATCATACCCGATATTCAGGATGCCACCTTTGCTGCCAACTCAGCTTGCGCCTCAACAGACCACCCGAAGTGGAGCCAATGCTTGCGATAAGCTAACTCAGGTTTAAAGGCAAACAACCTGAGTCATGATTCACATCGCTGACTACCAGATCGCCCCCAAGAAGATAGATAGTATTAATTGATGCCAATTTAGTAGGATTTTGTTTTCATAGATTTTTTTAGTTTAGTAGTATTTATAGACCCTTTCATGCATTTAGAAAGGGTCGTAAAGTTTTGTATATGACTTAACCCCTGAAGTTTCACTATTGTACTTCAGGGATATTCTTTTATGAAGCTGGACCAATCATTCTGATTTTGATAAGGAAAGTTTTTATACAAATGTGCACTACTGTCTTTGTTTGAAAGCATTTCTGCGTTGAAGGAAGAATTTCAAATAGCAATTGATATTGGGATTGATTAGCAACTCATATGGTACTATTATCTATGTCTGGACTCATTCTTATTATATGAATTGTCATTTGATCGCTCTTGCTATTATCGCTTATATATGTGTTTTAACAACATCCTTTATGCATCCCACTATTGGCTGTTTATAGCATGCTTTTCTTTCAATCATATATGTATCGATGAAGTAATCACTTTGTTTAACTATTTAGATGAAGTAATATTTGAATGAATATCTATGTTTATTTTATAGAGTCATCTACATGCCTGTCAATAGACAAGGATTATTAAACGTTGCATTTCAAATGAATAGTTGTTCCCGGGATTAGTATTAGTTTTCGTATTTTTGTTGATAAATTAAGTTATCCACCTATCATTAGAATAGACAACTCACCACTCATCCACCCCTTTTATTCATTATCGGGAAACTGGTCCCGTTATATCTAGTCGGAGCCACAATCCCAAACGGAAAATGAGCTGTACTAAGGTCCGGACTGGGTGGTTATTCCCCAATGTTGTTGCAGCGATTTTCGAGGCCTCAACATTTCTGGTGCTAGAAGGAGGGCCTCCGCTATGAATGGCGAGTAAGCCAAAACCTACAAACCATTCAAAGAGTAACTCACCCTCCACCTCTCCTCGGACCTCTCGTTCGCATCCTGAATCATCAGTATCCAGACGAGACGAGGAAGAATCAACCACTACTGCTCAATTACAACATACTTCAAAACACTTAAGTCTGGAGTCCCCTGAAGTTCAATCTATCATCTAGAAACTTCAAGGCTTCTCGATTTTACCTCCTAGATCTGAAGTATCACAAGGCAGTCAGACTTTGCAATTCCACTTACCTCCTCACCTTACCAGACTTCAAAGCGAAAAACTAGGTATTGAACCACCTGAGTTTCCTTTGCCCGAAAGGAAAAGGATTAAAATGACCGCTGAAGGTTCTGGTAGTGAAACCTTTTCTCCATCATCTTCCATTTCATCATCACCTGTGCGGTGTCAAACACCCACTTCACCACTACATATTTTTGTTCACCAAGGGACTTCACCTCAAACATCACAATCTTTTCAGTCTTCATTTCCACCGCCCCCTCAAGCACTTGGAACACCACAGGCAATCGCTGGTACTCCTAAAATGGCTCAAAGACCATGGAGAAGTCCTGGTGCAGTCACCATGCCTGCGCCTTTACATCCGTTACCCGATTATCCCGAAAAATGGCTACCAAAGTTCAATCTAGATGCTGGAACGTCCACAGAAGAAAACATAAATAATTTTATGTTGTCAGTCCATTTGAAGGGAGTGACTGAAGAAGATGTGGTAGTTAGATTGTTTCCCTATACACTACAAGGATCTGCAGGGTCTTGGTATTTTTCCTTGCCCTTTGGATCCATCATCAGTTGGAATATCTTTCAGGAATAGTTCCTTACCAAATACGGCGATGATAGATCCTTGGGTACACTTGTCCATGAGCTTTCCAATTTAAGGATCGAGTCAAGAGAACCCATTAAGGAGTCTAACTCCCGATTTAACAAACTCTTGAACAAAATCCCTACCGATGATAAGCCAAGCGAACAAGTTAGAAGCGAGTGGTATATTACCACCTTACCCTCAAACATAGCCATTTTTGTGGATAGGGCTAAGCAGCATACATTGGCCAAAAACATGAAAGAAGCCCTCGCTGTCGAAAAAAGTGTAATCGCCTTGGAAAAGAAACTTCCCTAGAAGAATGAAAGTCCAAAAAAGTGTCCTTTAAGGATGATTCGAAGAAAAAGATCACTAAGGATCCATATGACATGGAGGGCCTTCAAAAAGTCCTTAAAACCATGTCAAACGAAATGGTTGAGATTAAAAAACAAGTAGCAGAGTCCTCAACAAAGAAACCTTATAGGAATTTCAAAAAACCTGAGTCCAAACCTCCAAATGTCATATCTTATGCTGATTCGGATCCTGAGGAAGAAGAAGAAGAAGAAACAATTACGCCATCCGAAGAAGAAGAAGAGGAAGTTGTTGAATGCCACGGGATGTGGGACTTTATACTCCCTAATTCCGATACTGACGCTGAGCAAGAAGCCTTTCCCGTCACTACAAGGAGTAAAGCTACTCCCGAACCTGTTCAAGCCAATTGAAAGAAAAGGAGTGCTGGTACCAATACTGCAAAGGAAAAGGTACCCACAAGGAAGCCAGCCACGACAATATCTCAGAATCAGCCGTCATCTTCTAATATAACTTCGTCATCTAAGACATTGGTAGTATCTGATTCGATGGACTATAATATTGTTGATGACATGAAGAAAACTAAGGCAAACATCACCATGTTTGAACTTAGTAAATTAAAGCATCAACAAAAATTACTTCTCAAAGAACTTAATGTTGTTCCTTCTTCACCTCTTCCCACCACTAAAGCTGCAAGCGACTCAGGACAACCACCTTCTGGTAGAGTTGAGGCAACTGACACAATTCTGATTGGAGATAGATCAAACTCCCTTACCCCTCCTTTCCTCTTAACATATGAAATTTACAATCGAAATATACACAACTGCTTGATTGATTCTGGGGCATCCTCGAATATAATGCCTGCTTAAGTTTTCTCTAAACTGAATATAGAACCCAGAAATCTTCTATTCACATTTTGGAGTTAGATAGAACTAAGGTTCAAGTTCTAGGGGAAATAAAATCTATAACGATCAGGTTATCGGCGGATCCACGAATAGTCCAAAGGATTGATATTATAGTCGCCGATATACCTGAATTCTATGGGTTGATTTTAAGCAGGGATTGGTCAGAAAAACTCAATGGGTATATCTCCACCGATTGGTCCCATATGTGGCTCCCCTATAAGGGCAAGCCCAATCAAATAAAGATCGGGATCGGGAGAAACATATGACCCACACTGTTACAGAATTTGAACAAGAAAATCAACCAATTGCGTTCAACAATAATATCTTAGGAAATTATTCTTCTGAGTCATTTTTCGGCAATTATATTGCCCAGCCATCTCCTTTCTCGGTTAACAATTTCGCATCGCAAATTGAAAATTTTTCACAGACCGACAGGTCTAAATGTGTTAATGTTACTGAGAATTTTGTAAGTAAGATTGTAGATAATTCTTTATTTTGGTCTTTATATTTTGATGGATCCAAGTCTAGTGAATGATCAGGAGCAGGATGTATTTTGGTTAGCCCACAAGGAGAAAAAACAATGCTGTCCTGCAGGCTAGAGTTTGAATACACCAATAACACAACTAAGTACGAAGCATTAGTCCAAGGACTATATAAAGCGATCGGCCTCAAAGTCCAACACTTGAAGGTCTTTGGAGATTTTGAGATTATTGTTAAACAGGTAAGGAATACAATTCATTACCTTTCAAACCATCTCAAACATTATCAATCGCTAGTACAAGAGCTCACCTCCCATTTTTTAGCATTCAATATTTCTTCCATTCCCAGGTCTCAAAACACTGCAGCCGACTTGCTAGCCAATGTCGCTTCCAAGCTCCTCCCTTCCGAAGACTATAGCCCAGATAGATTTTCAGTAGAATTGCTTTTTAGGCCATCAATTCCTGACAATGTAACTAATTGGAGAGTATTCAACCACGATGAAGACATTTACAGTTTTTAACCTCCGAAAAATCCTATGATAATCAAATCATTGAGGAAGACGAGCACGATATTCAAATGCGAGGTAAACCTGAAGAAAACTCAATCCCAAAGCCTGTGGTGAAGCTTGAGGATCTTTACGATATTAAAGACAGGTTTAAACCTATGTCCAATACAAAGCTCCAGAGCTCTACCTTAAGGTTTGAATTGATAAACCTTGGCACTGAACAAAATCCTCAAAAGATTAATTTAGGATTAGGAATTTCCATGGAGGAAAAGGAAGCATTCATTAGACTGTTACGCAAAAATAAACATGTTTTTGCTTGGAAATATGACGATCTAAAAACATATGATACATCCATTATCTAGCACACTATTCCGATGCTTCCTGAACAGAAACCAGTTCAACAAAAGTTGAGAAAAATACATCCAAACTTAGAGGGTCAAATAAAATCGGAACTCAATAAACTCTTGAAAGCTAAGATTATTTTTCCCGTTCGACACTCAAACTGGGTCTCCAATATGGTACCAGTCAGGAAGAAAAATGGCGACATAAGGATTTGTATTGATTTCAGAAATTTAAATAAGGCGAGTTTAAAAGATAACTTCCCATTACCCACTATGGAGCAGATACTCCAATCAGTGGCAGGCTTAGAGTTAATGTCCTTTTTGGACGGTTTTTCAGGATATAATCAAATTTTGGTCCATCCTGATGACCGACTCAAAACCACATTCAGAACAAAATGGGGAACGTATGCATATCAGAAAATGCCTTTCGGACTTATTAATGCAGCAGCCACTTTTCAAAGAGAAATGGATATTGCTTTCAAAGGGTTAATTAATAGAACAGTAGTCGTCTACTTAGATGATATTACTGTATTTTCTAAAGAGAGATCCAATCACTTGCGTGATTTAAATCAAATCTTTCAACGCTGTAAGAAATATGGTATTTCTCTTAACCCTAAGAAATCCTTTTTCGCTCTTGATCAAGGCAAGCTCCTAGGCTTTATTGTTTCTAAAGATGGAATTTATAATGATCCGGATAGGATTAAAGAAATCTTTGAAATCCCTTTTCCTCACAATAAGAAATCCATGCAGTCATTTTTAGGCCAAATCAATTTTGTTAAGAGATTCGTTCCAGACTTTTCTCAAATCATTTTTCCACTTCAAACTATGATTAAGAAAATTCAGTGTTTAAATGGGGATCGACAGAAAAGGAAGCGTTTGAATTAATCAAACAATCAATAATCAATGCCCCTGCTCTAAATACTCCAAAATTTTCTAATCATTTTACATTGTATACCATCGCATCCGATTTCTCTTATGCTGCAGTACTCACACATATCAACAATCACAATTTAGAAGCACCCATTTCATTCTATAGTTCAAATCTTCAGGGTGCTGAACTAAACTACTCCGAAGTAGAAAAACAAGCCTTTGCTGTATATAAAGCTGTTAAACATTACAGGCCCTTCCTTTTAAAAGCCCATACAAAAGTTATAGTTCCTTTCTCTTCAGTAAGGAAACTATTAATCCAAAGAGAATTGGGAGAAAAAAGGGAAAACTGGGTAACAACACTTCAAGAATACGACCTAGAAATCAAGCCAACGAAGATTGTTAGAGGCCAAGGTTTTTGCAGGTTGTTGGCAGGAGCATCCAACATTCTAGAATCAAGTGATACAGATCAATTTGAAGCGATCAACCAGATAAGTATCGTTGACTCTGAATCACAATATACTGATTTAATATTTTATTTGAAAAATGGATATGCACCTCCCAACCTGTCTTACAAAAGCAAAAGGGCCATAAGATTGAAAGCAAAAAATTTTACCATTATTGATGATGTGATTTTTAGGCAAAATTATGATTCAATTTTATTGAGATGTCTTGAAAAACCTGAAGCATAAAAGGTTTTGCAGGAATTACATGATGGACCAGCAGGAGGCCACTTTGGAGCTGATACAACAACTCACAAAGTCATCCATGCTAGATACTATTGGCCCACTCTGTTTAGAGATGCTCATGAATATGTAAGGAAATGCCGAAATTTCCAAACTTCTAGTGGAAGACAAAGGAAATCAGCCTTCCCTTTGCAACCGGTCAACATTGAACAACCATTTGAGCAATGGGGATTGAACATCATTGGAGAAATTACCCTAAATTCTTCCAAACAGTATAAGTATATCCTTACTGCTACTGATTACTTCACAAAGTGGGTTGAAGCGATTCCTTTAAAGAAAACAAATTTTGAAGCTATTATTGAATTCATAGACCAATTCATTATTACCAGGTTTGGTGTCCCGAATGCTCGTCTTTGATAATGCATCTTACTTTTCAGGCAATGCTATGTTTGATTTCGCAATTAAAAGAGGATTTAAACTCAAATACTCTGCTAATTATTATCCCCAGGGCAATGGTTTAGCAGAATCTACAAACAAAAATCTGATTAAAATTATCAAGCGAACTATCGAACATAATCATAAGAACTGGCAAAAATCTTTAATATTTGCATTATGGGCTGACAGGATAATGCAAAAAACTTCTATAGGTTCTTCTCCATTTAAACTTGTGTATGGAAAAGAAGCAGTTCTACCAACAAATCTCATTCTTCCTTCTCTAGCCCTAGTTCAATTTATTGAAGAAAGCCCTTCTTCTTCTTTAAAACTTAGACATGACCAAATTCTAAAATTAGAAGAAGAAAGAGAAAAAGCCAAAATCATTCGTGCGAAACATCAACAGATCATCAAGTCATCATTTGATTCACTTTCATCCGGTTCCAAACAATTTCAAGTCGGTGATTTAGTCCTGAAATGGGACAAAGCCCATGAAGATAAGGGAAAACACACCAAGTTTCAAAAGATGTGGCTTGGAACATTTTTGATTTGTGAAAAGATAGGCCATTCGACCTTCATATTACAAGATTTATCAGGGCTGAGAGATTCTCTCCCTGTTAATGGTCTTATCTTAAAGAAATTCTTCAATTGAGGAGGTAACCCCTTCTCCTTTTAATAACATTTTTGTAGTTTGTAGCAGCATTAGAAAATAAAACTGTAAGGTATCTTCTATTTG
>APFE031121235.1:150083-164137 GCA_000404065.3 Pinus taeda | reverse complement strand
TGGAAAGGGCAAGAAGCATGCTCAGTGGTGCCAGGTTAGGACAAAATTCTGGTCAGAGGCGGTGGATATTGCATGTTACCTGGTCAATAGGTCACCTTCATCAGCGTTGGAGGATAAGACTCCACAAGAAGTATGGACTGGTAAGAAACCCTCTCTTTCACATCTGAGGGTATTTGGATGTGATGCATCTGTACATGTTCCAAAGGAGAAACGAACCAAGTTGGATAGTAAATCTGAAAAGTGCATCTTTATTGGGTATAAGGATGGTTTAAAGGGTTATAAGCTTTGGAACCCAGTAACAAGGAAGGTTGTGTACAGTCGAGATGTGGTGTTCAGAGAGGTGAAAGATGTTATTAAACATGAGTCCAACCAAAGGAACCTGTGAAGATAGAGTTTGAACTAAAGGAGGAAGAATCAGACTCTGTAGCAGAGGAGGAATCAGAAGATGAAGAGCCACAAACTTTGGGCTGTGAGAAAATCAACTCGAGAAAAGAAGGCAGCCGGAAGGTAAGCATGCTTCTTTCTGTTAACTTTGCTTTGTCTGTTACTGATGAGAATCCAGAATGTAAGGAGAAGTGGATTCAGAGGATGGAAAACTCTGAAAAGAGGCCATGGTTGATGAAATGGCGTCTTTGCACAAAAATGAGGCTTGGGATCTGGTGGAGTTGCCAGCTGGAAGGAAACCCATTGGCAGCAAATGGGTGTTCAAGAAGAAGACAAATGCAGAGGGAAGGTGGAGAAATACAAAGCTCGGTTGGTAGCAAAAGGTTATTCCCAGGTGCCGGGAATTGATTTTGGTGATATTTTTTCTCCTGTTGCCAAGGTAACTTCTATTAGATTACTTTTATCTGTTGCTGCTACTTTTGATTTTTGAGGTAGAACAGATGGATGTGAAGACAACATTTCTTCACGGGGATTTGGAAGAGGAAATCTACATGAAGCAACCTGAAGGCTTTGCGGTGAAGGTAAGAAAGAAATGCAAGTTAAAGAAGTCTCTGTATGGGTTAAAACAGTCACCAAGGATGTGGTATCAGAAATTTGATACATTTATACAGGGACTTGGCTTCACCAGAAGCAAAGCAGATCATTGTGTGTATTTTTAAATTAATTGGTGACCGTGTTATTTATCTGGTCTTGTATGTGGATGATATGTTGTTGGTTGGAAATGACAAAGAAATTATCCAGGATTTGAAGACCCAATTGTCCTCCAAATTCGACATGAAAGATCTCGGTGCTGCAACTATATTTTGGGCATGGAAATTAAAAGAGATCGGGCAAAGAGGAAGCTCTGGTTAAGCCAGAGGAAGTATGTCGAGACAATACTGCAGAGGTTTATTATGTAGGATAGTAAACCAGTGAAGGTTCCTATTCCTGTAGGTGTGAGGTTATCTGCTGAACAGTGTCCAAGACACAAGAAGAGGAAGAGGACATGTCCCGTGTTCCATATGCAAGTGCAGTCGGTAGCTTGATGTATGCAATGGTCTGTACTAGAGCAGACATTACACATGTAGTGGGAGTATTGAGCAGGTTTATGTCAAAACCAGGGAAGGAGCACTGGACAACAGTGAAGCGGGTTTTCAGGTATTTGCGTGGCACTAGTGATTATGGTTTGTGCTACCAAGGAAGACCAGGATTGGACAGAGTGTTGGATATCCGTGGTTTGTTGATGCAGACTGGGCTGGAGATCTGGATCAGAGAAGATCTACAAGTGGGTATGTGTTTAACCTATTTGGAGGTGCAGTTCAGTTGGATGAGTAAGAAACAATCTGTAGTGGCACTATCAACTACAGAGGCAGAATACATGGCAGCCACTCATGCAAGCAAGAAGCAGTTTGGTTGCAGAGATTGTGTTCAAGTATGGGGTTAGTACAGGGAGCTATAAGGATAGACTGTGACAGCCAAAGTGCAATTTTCTTGGCAAAGAACCCTGCTTATCATTCAAAGACAAAGCACATTGATGTTCAGTATCACTTTGTGAGGGATATGATAGAAGACCAAAAGGTGTTGCTGGTAGGTGGACACTTTGAAGAATATTGCAGATGCATTGACAAAATCTATGAGCTCTGAGAATTTCTCTTGGTGTAGAGAAACAATGGGCGTTTGAGGGCTGGAAAAATGACTAAGCTCTCATGTGGCCCCCTGTGGAAAGAAAACAACAAGTGGGAGATTGTTGGGTTGTGTCATATTCTTTGCACGACTACCCTACGTAGTGAACTTGGGGGTTAGAGGGGGGCGGAGCCCCCCCTTTGTTGCACCGATTGTGTAGCGGGGGGGGTCACAAGGGGGGCTGGTAGCCCCCCTTTATGTTGTCCGGGGCAACGCCCCGGGAAATTTTTTTTTTGGACCCTATATTAGGTTGGGCGAACCTACCTATGGTTTTCGGTCCATGGTTTTGGACGTGATGGTTTTCGATCATGGTATTGGACTGCTTTCAGATGTTAAATATCGTATTGTAACATTGAAAGGAACATAATGAAAAATCAAGCTGGTAGTCTCAGTTTTGGGATCTAGTGGGAAATCTCTATGTATATGTGTTTTATGTGTTATGCTCTCGCATTTTTATTTTTCCTGTGATTTAGAATTCGTATGCAAGTAATTTCTGTATGGGTTTAAAACCTACAAATGGAGGAATATAAAATCAAACATTGGAAGTCCACTCCATATTATCTAGAGGAAAATGGGCAGGTGGAATCCACCAATAAAGTAATTGAAGCATTTCTTACCAAAACTGTGCATACGCATAGAAGGGACTGGACATAAAAACTTCAAGAAGATCTATGGGCATACTGTACCACATGGAGAAACACTACAGGACATACTACCTATGAAACATTTTATGGGAAGCAAGTCTTATTTCCTATTGAGTTTCAAGTAAAGACTTTCAAGACAACAGTCAAATTAAGTCTTGATCTATCTGAAGCATAGAAAGAAAGAATGGAGTAGTTTAATGAACCAGATGAGATAAGACAGGGTGTTATTCAAAGAACCAACATAGTTCAACAACAAAGATCCAGATGGCATGACAAGTACATAAAGGAAAAAAAAAATTACCCAAGAGATTGGGCTTTGCTTTTTGACTCAAAGTTTAAAAAATTTCAAGGAAAATTTCAAACTCATTGGCTTGGGACTTATGAGATTGAAACTATGTTTGATAATGGTGCAGTGAGGATCAAAACCATTGATGAAGAAAGAGTGACCTTCCTTGTAAATGGTCATCGATTAAGAATTTATCACAAGTCGTTGACAAAGGAGGAATTTGTTAAAAGCTTGCAAGACGATATTTATTTGAAGATGATTAGGAGGGATTTTCCTTCCTCTCCAACTTGATTTGTAAAGTTTTTTTGTTTTCTTTAGTATATATATATATATAAAAATTGTATAAACATGAAAACCAACTCTGTTGGCATGTTTATACAGAACATCTACGGCAAAAACCAAGTAATTTTTGCATCCTAAATTTTATTTTTCAATCATATTCTAATTCCCATTTTCTTTATGTCCCTCTTTTTCTTTTTAGAATAAGTAGCTACAGAATTGTTGAGAATCTGCAGCTTTGATGAAATTTTTTAGCTAATTTTGACAGGAATCACAACTAGAATGATTGAAGATTTTAGCAGAAGGAAATGATCAAGTCCACAGTGGAAGCACTTGAAGACAATTTCACAAGAACAATTAATTATTAGAATCACAAGTTTGAAGGTATGCAAATATTGGATTTAATAATAAAGGTAAAAACATTACAATATGAAATAATAAAGACATTGCACCACCATTCGAATAATGATTATTGTTCGAAATTCGGACTGTGTTATAAATATCATGTCATATCAATGAAGTTAGCCTGAAAAATTCATGATCATCATGCAAAAAATTCATTTTCGAAACCCTGCTTCATTAATAATTCTGCTCGCTCGTGTCCATTATACTTTGTTTAGGAAGAGTTATTTCACTCATTCCCTAATCCATTTCACTCATCTCCATTTTCTGTTTTACTCTCCTGTCCATACTCATATTTATGAACCTAATACCATTCCAAAACCCTGTCAAACAAGCAATTGTGAAGTGAGACATTTCCAACATGGGAGTCATTGTTAGAGTAGAGCCGAACGGAAAGAAATTTGTAGAAGGCTACCCATAGGTCAAGCAAATGTTGGAACAAGTACAATGGCTAGACTTTATAGAAACAATTGATGGCTGTGAAGGGGAGGTAACCAAATCTTTTTCTTGGGCCTTTGATGGAACTAAAGTAGAAATTGGGGACATCAAAATTGTTGTGACAAAGTCCTTCATAGCCGAGGTGACTGGACTACCCAAAATTGGCGAAAGGTGGTTCAAAAATAGGGGTATTGAAGGAAATGAATGGAAGGCATTTCTAAAGAATCTAGTTATGGATGCTACTTTTTAAAAAAGGGTATTCTGAGCACAACTCTAAAGGGTAAATGGAGGAATTTACTGTTAGTAATTCAGAATTTCATTACTTGTGTAGATTTTGTAGCATGCTTTTTTACCATGTTCGTTTAATGATGAACTTTATTCAAGGAAATGAAATCAATTTACTCTATTTTCTACTTAATAGCTTGAGAAAGATGTCTGGAAATACACAAAGAAAAATTTAGTCCATTGAAAACACTCTATATCATCATGGAATTGTAAAGACGTTTATTAAATCCCATCTTGAGAATCTAGGAGATAACTAGGAGAATTTCTTTATTAGAAATCATTTTAAAGAAGTTGAGCAAGGAGAACCAAGCATAAATAAGATAAGGAGAAGCAGAAGAAAATTGTCTGAAAACCCTACTGATAATCCACCTCAACGAGAGCAGCATTCAGAATATGAACTTCCTCTTGAAAATATTTTAGAAAATCTAAAGAAGAAACATGTTAGAAGAAAGAAAGTCAGCGAAAAAGAAGAAAATACACCTAAGAATAAAACAAAGGAAACAAGGAAGGAAACTACAGAATAGAAGAAAACTCAAAAATGAACTCCTTTGTCATCTACCATAAGGAGAAGCACAAGACTTAACAAAATGGTAAAGGATTCATCTCAACAATTCATGGAGTTTGTTAATCTAGAAGAGGAAGAGGAACATGAGGTTCCATCACTAGATGTATCACCAGTGCCATCACCAATTTATAATCGAGTGAGAATAACACCAGAGATTGATCCAATACAGAGGGAGATATATGACTATATTGAGTGTCTAGAGGAGAAGGCTACAGAAAAGGCATATTCTTCTTTAGTTCAAGAAAAAGGAATTCAGTCTGACAGTCCACAAGAACCTCTAATTGTGAATACTTTGAAGCAAGAAATTTTTGAATTAGAGACACTAAACATACATCTAAAACAGGAACATGAGACATTAAAGGTGGAAAATGAAATTCAAAGAACCAAAAATGATAACATTTTGTTGCATCTAGGCTCATGGTATGAAAAGAACAAAAAGTTAAAGGATAAGAACAAGTCTCTCAAGGGAAAGGTCATAAGTTTGAAATACAAAATTTTGATGAAGAAACCTAGGATGGAAATTGTTAAGAAGAAGGTAAAGAAAACAAACTTGGATGTTTCAGCTCAATTTTTTGAAGGAGTGTAGTGCTAGAGAAAGACTATCAGTTTTGAATTTTTGCATGAGGACATGCAATGACCTCCGTGTGGGGGAATTTTGAGCCTCATAACTGCTTATTTTTTACACCATTTTTCCACCTATTTTACTCCTTTTTTATCATCATAATCACTCAATGGGAACAAATCACATAATCTATGGCATGGCAAGTATATAAAAGTTTTGGATTTCATAAGTTAATAATGTTCTTTATTTTTAGTCTAATATTTGTTTTAGCTATCATACTAGGATGATTCTGTAGCTAATGTCTAATTCTGTAACTAAGTCACTTGTTTCATAGGTTCTAAGGTGCCAGCTAGAGTGAAAAATATATGGGAAGATAGAAATCAATGCACTCCATGATTCCTTCCTACCTTCAAGAACCAGATCAATCAAGGAAGCTTCCAGTTACGTGGTCAAAGGAAAAAGTCAACTCTGTTAGTGACACAAGCGAGTGAGGAATGATATATAACCTAATGATTTGCTTTGTTAATAGAAAATCGGTAGCAAATTTCATTATGATATCTTTCATAGTTAAATTTATTATTTTTTTAAGTGAATCTAGGCATGAAGCTCTAAACATTTAATGATACAAGCTCTATAAAAAGACTTCGTAAGCAAGGATAAACACATTGATTTTATTATGCGACAGTGAGAATTAAAACTCTCTTTTCAATTCAGTTATAAAGAATCCTTCTTATTTCGATGCATGGTTGATTGTTCAATTGGATCTCATGATCATATGATTGTGGAGGGCCCCCTCAAGTAGTAAGGTTATTTTATGTTTTTAAATAGAAGTTCCTTATATCATTTTGTAAGATTATTTTCTGGATGCATCCTGTCGAATTTCCTTACTGTTTTCGTTTGTTGATTTTTGAGTTGAATAGCAGCAGTGTGATTGTTTTATTAAGTAATTTTCTTTATTGATTCAGGAGCACATGAATTGAGTTTAATGAGTAACAATAATAACAGTGAGAGTTTAGATTTAGATTAAAATTGTAATTCTTAAAAATAGAGGATTTGATTACGAGTTTTATTTCAAGCAAGAGTGATTTATGATTTTGAGAAAGTGAGAATATGTTTTCAATTCATTTTGGATTTTTGTGCAAGAGTGTGTTATTATGATAGATGATTTGATTCCTTTAGAGAATTGAGTTTCTTTCAAAGCATCATTCAGACATATAGCAGAGAGAGAGAGAGAGTGTGTGTGTGTGTGTGTTTTTTTGAGTTAAATTTCATTTTACAAGTGTGAGATTGATTTATAATTCTGAGATTTTCATAAGTTGTGTGGATTTCATAATTAGATATAACCTTTATAAGAGTGCAATTATTTTTCATAAGTATGGGATTAATTTACTTTTATGCAAAGTTTTGAAAGTTTCTTTTGAAACAGTTGATAAAAGAGTGTGATCATTTTATTTTCTAGGAGAAATTGTTCTACTCATGTCTATTCCAATAACTTAATTTAGAATCTATATTTTGATAACTCAATTTAATTTAGAGGTGTGAATAATCAAGGACTTCTAGCACATACAGTGCACCTACACTTCATCATCCTACTAGCTCTGGTCAATAATTTATGCAAGTAATTTAAATTTAATGAAATTACTAAACAATAGGAGATTGGGTCATCTACACCATGGTGCCTTAAAACTCATGCATAAAATTACCACCGGTCTTCCTAAAGGCTCCCTTGACCAGCAGGATGTCTACAAGGGTTAAACATTGGGGAAATATATCAAATCCACTTTCAATGGATGAGACAGTAGAGAAAATGCAATTTTGGAGTGAGTCCTCTTTGATGTTGGTGGACCCTTTTATATAGCCTCCACTTCAAAACATAAGTACTTTGTCATTTTTGTTGATGATTTCTCTAAAAAATGTTGGATCTTCTTCATGCGGAATAATGATGAAGTTTTCTAAAAAAATTGAATTAATCCCATTGGTTGAGAATGAGAATGGGAAGAAGGTGAAGTCTCTCAGGAGCAACAATGGAGATGAATTTGTTTTACATGCCTTAAATATTTCTGTGTCAAAGAAGGTATTCAAAGAGAATTGATAGCACCCCATAACCCACAATAGAATGGGGTTGTTGAGAGGAAAAATAGGAGCATAGTGGGGGAAAAAGGGCCATGTTGCATGATAATGGGTTTGCATTGCATCTATGGGCAGAAGCATGTAACACAATAGTCTAGTTGCTGAACAAGAGTCCTCATAAAATATTTGGTATGATCACACCAGAGGAAGATTTCTCTATGAGAATGTCTAACATGTCTCATTTTAAAAATTTTGGAGCTTCAATTTATTTTCATGTCTCCAAGGATTCAAGGAAGAAACTTGATCCTACAACAAATTTGGGAGTTTTTGTAGGATACACTGAAACTCCACACAATTACCGGGTGTATTTTCCTTCACTGAGAATGATAGTTGTGAGGAGAGATGTCAAGTTCGATGAGGAGAAGGCTACGAGATGATCTCTGGAATAAGAGTTGAGTATCCCACGTAAGTAAGATCTTCTAGCTCCAAAGGAGGATCCTCGGGATGAGCTTCAGGAGGTCAATGTGTAGTAACCACATGTAGTGGGGCAAACATGAGGTAGAGTGGAGGTACACACTTAACCAAAATATTCTAGAGAGGGGAGGAAGAGAACCAGAGAAGTTGATAGATTGTTGCAGGATGCTAGGGAGAATGTGGGAGCCCCTACATCATAGAGCAGGAAGAGGGGGTCACTTGATTGGTACACTAGGTACATGGCTATCATCACAGATCTCATTGAGGCAGAACCTTCCTCATTTGAGGAAGAAATTTCTCAACCTATTTGGGTTGATGCCATGGTGGAAGAATATGAATCCATCATCAAGAATAGTGTATGGGAGGTGATGTCAAGACCAGAAGGGAAATCAAAGGTTAGTTTGAGATGGATTTACAAAGTGACTTATGCAGCTGATGGGAGTGATCGAGAAGTACAAGGCTAGAATTGTGGCCAAATGATTCTCTTAAATAGAAGGAGTAGACTATGAGGATAATTGTGCACAAGCTGCAATATATTCCTCAATCAAATATATTTTTTCATTGACTTCACAGATGGGGTGGAAAATCAACTAAAATCATTGAAGATCGCCTTTCTCAACATTTTTATTCAAGAGGAAATTTACATAGAGCAACCAAAACGATTTGAGACATATGTTCGAGATTCACATGTGTGCATACTAAAGAGAACATTGTATGTTATTTTTGAAGGTTGGAAACTATTTGACTCAATATTGGGGAATACCACCCGATCGGGAACTTACGACAGCTTTGTTTCTATTGGAATTGGTGGCTGCAACTGGGGATAAAGAGACTAGTTTCCCGTTAAAGAAATATAAATGAATAATGGAAATAAAATGAGAATAATGGAGTGATTTAGAACTAAATATGATATTAATAAATAAAATTATTCCACGTATCTCCTGGGATGATATTTCTTTACATGTGACTCATAAAAAAATTTCACAAAGCATGAAACAATATAGATCATTAAACAATTTATGAAAAGAAAACAGATAAGATAAATGAAATTAATTAAATAGTTAATTAATTTGGTTGGTTAAAACTAATCACCTATACTATCTCGTTGTTTCATATACAATCATAAATGATACAATCCTACACATCAACAGTGACAATGTCTAGCTGTTTGTGAAAGTATATATATAATTAAACAAATTATCATAAATTCACTATCTATATCAATGAAATATAGCAGCAATATAAAGATAATAGTACATGATACATCAAGACTCTGATCATGAAAAAGATAGCTTCTGTTTCACCTTCTTCAATTAGATAACTTTGGAATAAACAATAGTGCAAGTTCAAAGTTGTTTATCAAAAATTCAGAACCCCTTTCTAAATACATGAGAGGGGTTTAAATAGTTTATTAATATTACAAAAATAGAAAAAATAAAAATAAAAGTCCTTAGAAAAGCTCCAACAAACTAAGCTAGGATAAAGCAAAGATAAATATAGCATTATGTTGTAACAAGAAATTCATGACTGTGTTATAGGTTGATTCTTCATTCGTTCTCTGAGTCCACATATGTTCGTCATTGGCTTCACTTGAGGGGTATGAATCAGTTGTGTGTGCATCTATCTCGTAAATATTGCATCGCTGAGTGTTGGAAGGAGCTGAGTTTTTGCATTAGAAAGACACCTCACCACAAGATATTGACTATGTGTCTTTACTAAGAAATTCCAATAACTTTCGAGGTTTACTTTTGATAAACTTTGGATGTCTTCAACCTTCTTCTTTGATGTTTCTTGCCATGAATTCTTCAGATCTTTGACATATGGCAAGGTGTCCTTCGGGAATTTAATGTATTAGATTGGCCTGCAATAAGGTATTGTTGATATATTCAATGAAATTAGAACCAAGATTTCTGTCCTTAATGATAGACATTTCTTCTTGCTTCATCTTGATGCCCTAGTCACCGAAAATGATATCTTTTTGAGATTTTTTAATTTGAGGAAGATCAATTGATCTTCCTTCAACACTGTCTTTCCAATCTATATGCTCAACGATTTTCTCATCAATTTCTTAATAAAATTTCTTGAAGTCGGACAACTAGTTACACAAATCATAAATTAAAGTTAATTTATGACAAAATATAAATTGTTGTTTAGAAATGAGTGTATCCAGTTCTCCTGCTTATTTTCGAACTTCATTTATAAATGGGTTTTCTTTCAACTTGTTAATATTTTGTTGTAGTTTTTGTACCTTTGCATATTTATCTTTGATTTCAAATTCAAATTGTTGTTTCAAATCATTGAAACTTTTCTATAACTCAGCAAGGTTTTCTTTCCATTGTTGCTCAATCAATTGCCTTTCATTATGGAGACTTTGTTATAATTGAATAATCCTCAGGTCCTTTTCCTTCATAAGGAGTTGAATTTCCATTGCTTTATTAATAGTAGCACTAGCATAAGCTCATGCAAACTGTGAGAGTATGTTTAATTATTTGTCAGGGGCTATTTGGGCTCCTTTCCATAGAACTTGAAAAGGAGTCCCATTTGAAGATAATGCATGTGTTTGTTCCAGCTTTCTCTTCCTTCTTGACCTCCTCATAGCGGGAAATGCTGGGGTGATTTCCAAATATTCAACAATGGTAGTCATATCAGGAGCCTCAACAGTGAACGAGGTTGTCCCTTCAGTTTTTGGAATCTACATTTTTTCTTTGTTCACTGTAGTGTTTATATCCTAAGTCTCTTCAGCTGGTAAGGCACAATTCAATTCCTCCCAAACTTCATCCAATTTATTTTATTCTTGAAATTTCCTCGTTTGCCCAATAGTTGAAGTAGCTATCTCGAAGACTTGTGAAATAATTGGATCCTTTGATGAGGAGGCTGATGTATTTGAAACTTCATAATTTTGTCGAGAATGGCTTAGCAAAAATTTTGGCAAATGGGCTATTCTCCGATTCCGATATTGATTGAACTCAATCAATTCTTCATGTGTTATTCGATCTACTAATTTTTTTCAACCATAGAATACTCTAGAACCATCTCAAATAAATCATCAAATTTATCAGGCTCGCTTGCGAATTTCCTAGTTCTTGCTTGTGTCGTGAGATCTTTTGCGACCCCATTGGGATCATATTGTCTATTTGGGATGGTTGGAAAACTTAAAAATTTAATTTGGTCAATTTCAACAAGAGCATGTCTAAAATTTTCCAATGCATATATACCACAAGAAATAGCAAACAAAGGCCAAGTAATTTTCATGGCATCCTTGAGCACTTTAGTCAAACCATTCCCAATTTTTTGGTATACAATTTCTCTAGTAAATAATTTATCAAGGAAAAAAAGAGGCAAAACATGAGGATGTGTAAAACTACCAATCACTCGAATATAAGTAAGTGACTGTTCCCTGAACCACCTTCCGAATGAAATTAAGTCATTATTAGCTTGTGTAGAGAGTTTGGGTGCTTTACTGCCAAACACCTCTTAATGAATTGGGAGGATAATTTCATGACAAATTTTATAAAAATGAGAATGATACTTGGATTCCCACAAGATATCAAGGTACACATGGATAGGGGTAGGGTATTGAATTGTCCACTTCCATCCTATAAATGGAAAATCATAAGAGAAACAAATAATATCCATGACATAGGCTCTCATAAAGAAAGGAGGAGTTCTATTGTTAACATTTCTCTTTTGTCTGTAGCTGTGAATTTGAGTAGTTAAATTATTAGATAAAATATTTTCCCAATTCATAATATAACCATCAGAAGTAGTCTCTATCAATGGTGCCCATTCTCCTCAGAACTTATGTGTATTAGGGTAACCGTATAAACAACACATCATAGGAGTGACATGAGAGAAAGGGCCAATAATAGAAGTGAATGAATACATACCCCTATCCTTCTGCTTGTGCTTGCTCGGGTCCCTTCTCCATTCTTTAATAAGCTCTGTTGGGTTCTGATTCTCATGCATAAACTTCTGAACAAATTGAGTATCATACTTTTACTATGGTAGCAGAAAATGGTACATTTTCTTCAAATCCTCGACCTTGAATGATCCTATGATTGTCTTCTTCAAAGTTATAAAAATCCTGTCTGTAATATCTAGATGGTCGATGACCCATCTCACCATATTTGTGTAGGGAAATATATTGGGATGAGTGCCAATTCTATGAAAAAATGAATTTTCCACATCATTCCATATAGAGCCAGTATCCAGACTAGGAGCATCTGTAGTAGCACTTTGCTTCTCAATTACCATTGGGTTTTCATCCTCGAACAGTTTGTATATCACCTCCCAAGAGGACCCTGCATCTGGCGTGCATGTAGTATCTATAAATAAAGGTGGCATCGTGGTAACTTCTTCAGGAAATGAAATTGAGTTGACTAAATTACAGAATTCTTATTTTCCTTGATAATCCTTGACATTTCCTTTAACCGTTGTTTATCAAAATTCGCTTATTAAAAATAAAACAAGGATGAGCAGCAAGAACTCATGAATGCAAATAGTCTTTTCAATTGAATGTGAGTTTTAATGAAGAAATCCTTCTACATTACATCGAAATTATGACAAATTGTTTAGAACCTAGAAACTATAAAATAACACAAGGTGTCCATCTAATTTTCGAATGTTTGTTCACATGGATTTGACACCTGTCACTGTATTGGAAAATCCCTTTTTCGTAAAACTTTATTGATGTTTCGGTAATAGGTGATATGAATAGAACCTTGCGATGTGTGAACTCCAATATTGTAAGTCATTCAATTGTTCGCAAATCAAGATGCAGGATGTCCGATATCAAGTGTCGAGACTTGAAAAACGTGATATTGGCAATCGATACTTAACATAATGTGATATCGATTGATGTTACTTGACATAATGTAATATCACTATTGGCAAACCACTTATAGTACTTATTTGAAATCGTCGATGCCGATAATTTGATTAGTGCTTCACATGCAGTTTTTAGGTGGGGCCAATTTTTATAATATTTCTATTTATTTGTGTAAAAGGCCTTTAAAAACTTTGATAATGGTTTTCAAAAGTTTTATAATGGAAATAGAATTATTGGTGGATTTTAGACTTGCATATTATTTCATAAGAAATTATGAAAAGGCTCTTAAGTCTAAAGAAAAATTACATTTTGCTATGTATTCTTTTGAAAGATTTTTTTGTTTTATTTATTAAAACGTAAAAATATGAAACTTCTCTTATTTTGTTTAAACAAGAAATGATTCTTTCCTAAAATTTAAAAGGTCCCCACTATTTATTCTTGTAAGGATAATGGGGGGGGGCGGGGGGCGATGGTTGTTGAGTACTACAACAATTGGTGACACATTGGATGAAATAGTTAATCTCTTTAATAATAAATAAGATCTTGATCTTATCAAGAAAACTTAGAAAGTTTAAAAAATGATTGAAATTTAGATCGATAAAGATAACTTTGAAGTGAAACAACTTATTTCATTGTAAGGCTTCTTAGAGCTTGTTATAGATGAAAATTTGTATTGTGTAAATCAGTGACTAATAGGTTGAAAAAGTAAAGTAAAAAGTATTTGAATCTTAGCATATAGAATAAACTTATTTATCACTGGTAGAGCCACTACTGTCAGCAGGCTTATAGCCTCGACAGGGTTACCATTTAACCAAAAAAGAACCAGTATCCCATCCACTTTATAATAGAATTCCTAGAGATAATTTTATGAAACCAACTCACAAAAAGATAGAAAAGATAGATCAATGCCTTAGAATTCAGCCTCTTCGAGGGGGCAACCTCCTTTACATTACAAAAATGAACAATTCTTGGATGATACGAATGACAAGACCTCCTTTCTATATATAGGAGTCTAAGGGATCATAATATAATCAGAGCCGACATAACAATAATAATGTAAGGGCACAATAATAACAATAGTGGGCTTCTATGGGGCACAATAATAAAAATATGGG
>APFE031121235.1:49284-150063 GCA_000404065.3 Pinus taeda | reverse complement strand
TGGGATATTCTGCAACTTTTGAATGAGTGGCCACACTTCTTTGTCCTTCTTCCATTCATCCCTTGCTTCATTTATCCAATCTAGTTGGATAATAGAAATAGCACAAAATAATGATTCCACATCCTCATCCTTTCTTGAGAGTGCATCTGCAACAAAAATTTTCTTCCCTTTTCTGTAGAAGATGTCAAAGTCATAACCCAACATATTTGTGACCCATTTTTTCTATTCCTCTAAAGATAATATTTGTTCTAAAAATTATTTAAGACTATCATGATCCATTTTTACCTCGAAGTGTCTTCCCATTCGGTAAGGTCACCATTTCTTAAGTGCATGTAATATTGCCAACATTTCCTTCTCATAAATAGCTTTCTTGAGATGTAGCCATAAAAATACCCAATCACCTACATCAAAAAAAAATTCATTGTGATGTTGATCTACCTGTTGTTTTATTCGATTCTACACCAAAGTGGAGTTATCCTTTAAAAGTTGGAGAACTTGTTGTTGATGCTCGGTGTGATCTTTCACTGCTTCAACCTTTTTCTTCTTGATCTGTCCTTCTATCTTCAGAGTTTGAGGAGTGGTAATTTCTTCCAATGCTTTACAAGATATGGTCAGAATCATTTCTTGATGCTTGATGTGATCTTTCACTTCTTGAACATTTTTCTTCTTGATATGTCCTTCTATCTTGATAGTTTGAGGAGTGGTAATTCCAGCCAATGCATTACAAGATATGGTTGTATTCATTTCTTCTTTCTTGATGTTATATTTCACTTCTTGAACCTTTTTCTTCTTGATATGTCCTTCTATCTTGAGAGTTTGAGGAGTGGTAATTCTTGCCAATGCTTTACAAGATACAGTTAGATTCATTTCTCCTTTCTCTGGGGTTGGGTCCTGGTGTATATCCTCTTCTTTTGATGTTTCTTGATCCTTTTCTTCCTCCTCATCATGCTCTATGTAAAATAATTTCTTCTCATAATACTTATGACCTTTAGTGCATCTTCTATCACAATTGTAACAAATCCATTTTTCTATTTTTTCTTCCAATTGTTGTGGTGTAAACCTTGTAGGTTTTAGAAGGCTAGGAGAAGAAACACTTCCATAATTATAGTCATGAGTGGTGGGATTCCTTGTTTCCATAATTTCACTTTCAATTTTCCTTTCCCACCTAAATGCCTTCTCCAATGAATCAGGTTCCCAAAGACAAACCTCATGTTGAATGTTATCCTTTAAAGTACCTATGAAGACATCAACCCTTTGCTTCTTTGGAATATCATTTACCCTTATATTCAATATTTGAAAGTCCTCAATGTGCTTTGTATTTGAACACTTTTGTTTGAGATTTATCAATTGGCTAAAGCAGGTGTTTCTTTTTGTATCCTCATAATGTGCTATCATTTCCTCCATGAAAATTGACCATGTAACAAGTGGTTTACGAGAAAAAAGCCCTTTATACCATAAAAATTGATCCGGTTCTAAATATGAATATTCAATACGTACCTTTTGTAACAGTTGCACCTCATGTAGATCAAAATATTGCTCCATCTATAGTATCCAATTTGCCGGATCCTTGCCATCAAACTTCCTCATATCACCTTTTCTTGATTTTAGGAGCTCGATCGTGAAACAACTATAACTCTGTAATTTTGGCTCTTCCAGTTCTAAAATTGTGACCTGCAGTAGCCCTCTGTGTCCTCTTTCCAATGCCAACAGTTTGATCAAAATTGGATTATCCAAGAAAGAGTTATCCACAATCTCCCAAGATGACCTTATTATATACCTTTTTAGAAGAGTGAACTTGTATGAAGTACCACGTGTCACTGTTTTGACCTATGGAAATGAAAAATATACACACAAAACTACAGTCTGTTCTCTTTCTGTAACTTCTTATGAAATTTCAATCTGATGCTCAGAGAGACAATTATGATGATTTTTCCAAGGTGTCATGTTTGGAATGTAGTCTGGGGTCTGCACAAACCCTAATTCCCTCAGATTATATCTCTGGAACTATAGTGATACATGATCTAAAATTTGGACTCGAGGTTTAGATCGATATCTTCTCAAATGGGTTTTTGATTTAGCTTCTGAAACTTCGTAGAGAAACAATTATAGCGAAAATCCCACGATGACCTGTTTTAGTTGAAATTCCGGAGCTTGCAAAAACCCTAAATTCCTCAACTCATATCTCTGAACATATAGTGATACAAGCTCTAAAATTCGGACGCAAGTTTCCGCGCGAGTTCATCTCAAATGGTTTTTTTTTTCGCTTCTGAAACATCACAGAAAACAAGCTATATCGAAAATGCCATGATGACCTATTTGGAGCAGTGAAATCCTATAATCCAAAGCTCTATTACCAAATGTTATGAAACCAACTCACAAAAAGATAGAAAAGATAGATCAATGCCTTAGAATTCAGCCTCTTCGAGGGGGCAGCCTCTTTTACATTACACGAATGAACAATTCTTGGATGATACAAATGACAAGACCTCCTTTCTATATATAAGAGTCTAATGGGTCATAATATAATCAGAGCCAACATAACAATAATAATGTAAGGGCACAATAATAACAATAGTGGGCTTCTATGGGGCACAATAATAACAATATGGGGACTCATGGGTACACCAATTATAAGGGGGTTGTACTAATAATAATAAGGGGTTATACTAGTAGTATAGGTGTTAGAAATAATACTGAGAGGGGGGGTGAATCAGTATTGTCAAATTATTTTCAATATATATCTTCCAGATTTATACTTTATTCTTCAGATATTAGTTTGTATGTCAGTACCATATAATAATGAGCAAGAACAGCAAAAACAGATAATCACACCAAAGAAAACCAGATATAAGGTGGAAACCCAATGTGGGTGAAAACCACCTACTGCAATATGTCTCTATCTTCTTTCAATTAGAAACTTCTTTTACAATGATTTTGTACTGGTGCAGTCCTTTACCAGTACGCAGGCTACTACCTGCAGAGAGCTACAACACTCTCTCGTTTTCCAGCTTCTCCTAGAAGGGAGCTACAACCCCCTTAGCTCTTGTACTAGCTAAGATACTAGTACGTAGGTGCTGACCTATAGAAGGCTACTACCTTCTCTTTCTTCTAGGGACCACGTTTCATAAATTTTCAAGCTGGATCCATAACATCAAGTACATGTGCATCACCCAATCTCCTTTGAACAATTAACTTCTCAGAATGCAGCAACCAGAAAATATCACCAGTAACCAGCCACCAATTTAAACCCAAATCTCTGCAGAAATAGATAAAATACAGCGAAAATATATTTCAAGGAAAAAGTCTACAACTTCACCGAAGGAAACCTGCGGATATCCGCACTTCTGCCGTGAAGAGACTGCGCAGCTCTGCACCTGCTCCGTTGATTCAACTGCGCACCTCCACACCTATACCTTCTATTGTGTTGCGTTCCTCTGCACCTACACCTTCTGCTACGCTGCATTCCTCCACACCTGCGCCTTCTGCTGCGCTGCGTTCCTCCGCACCTGAACTATGGATCGCCTGTGGACCTCTGTATAGAGCCAAATTCTCAATCCTCCAATGTGCCACAGATTGTTAGATCCATAGATTTGAACATGCGCCCAAGAGATCACAACCTATCAACAGATCTGCCTTACGCTTTTCAGATTTCACCTTCATATAGATCTAGCTTTTTAAACTGATTACCCAAAATTTCAGATCTTAAGATATTCAAATTTCAAAAGTACATAGCCAAATGATCTCCATTCCTTTTTATAGGCAAGCTCTTACTCAAACCATGGATCAAAACCATAGAAAATCAAAACAAGGGATCCAAAACTTAGGTTTAATATTTTAGATGCAAAAACCACGGACCAAGACCATGGGATCAAAAACGTTGGACTAAATACCATGGACCAAACATAAGAAAACCCACGTGTGTGCGCTTCTCTACGTTGGAGTGAGTGAAATGGGGTCCACACCTTCTGAACAAAGCACCTGCAGGTATGTCCACACTTCTTGGTCGGGGAACCTGCGGGTCTGCAGCTTCTCTTAGGATCACCTGCGGGTATCTCATCTTTTATGATTTTGAGAGCCTGAAAAGATATCTGCCACTTGAGAGAGTTGCCATAAAGTACAACACCTATGCCAGAGTCATAATGCCAACAATAGGGGCCTAACAGATAATGATTTTCTTTTTCTTTTTCTTTTTCTTTGTTTTACTCAAAATCAATTATCCTAATTTGGTGGCCAAATGATGATAATGGCACTCACAAGCTATAATAAAATTGAACAAGCCAACTCACAATGAGACCTATTGTCTTACAGTCTTGTAACTATAAGTCATCATCTTGGTTTGGTTTCTAATAGTGATAATGTCAATGTTATTAGTTTCCTATGATCATGGTAAGTAGGGTCGTGATGAGACCTCTTATCTTTTAACTTTTTTATATTTTTGAATTAAACTCTAAAAAATTTAAAATTAATGGATGGGGAGGTTTGATTTACTCCTTAAGGGTTTTGGATGACCATTTAAGTAAAAGATGCTAAAGCTTCATAATAATTTCTACTTTCTAATTTAACAAACGGATTTTTTAAGAGTTCCAAGCCAAAAGATTTTACAATTAAATGGTTATCATGCTTCAAAGCTTTTAAATAGATACAATACTAGATTTCAATTTATAATTTTTCTTTTTGAATTTTTTCTTCAGTAAGTTAACACTTGAATAATGGAGAGAAATTTCCAATGTAGACTTCAAAAGTGTACGACTTAACATTATTTAAAACTAAAAATGTTATTTTGCCTATAAAATTATTTACATATTTTACAAGAGACCATTTTTTTTTTAAGAAAATTATTTTTTGAGAATAAGTCCATTAATGGGAAGAATACCCTTTCTCCCTTGTAAATCTTGCAAGGTAAAATTTTATGAACCTACCTTTTGAAAAATCTGAAAGAGACCAAGCCAGAGTTTTCGAAATTTAGTATGTTTTCCTTTATCCTCATGCACTTTATCCCATTTCAAAACCAAGTCTCCAATTTCAAAATTTTTATCTTTGACTGTTTTTATATCAAATGAAGCTTTTACTAACTGCTGATGGTTGGCATGTACCTATTTTGCTTTATTTATTTCTTCTTCTAATTTACGGATTTGAGACATTGGCAATTGTAGAGCGGAAGAAGGATTTTCTTCAATAAATTGTACTAGGGATGATGAGGGAAGTGTTAAATTGGAAGGAAAGATAACTTCTTTCCTATATACCAAATGAAAAGGGGAAGTACCGATTGAGGTCTTCTCAACTATTATATTAACCCATAAAGAAAATATTAAAGCCTTGTGCCAATTCTTTTTATTTTGGTCAATGGTTCGTTTAATAATTCTAGTAAGGTTCTTATTAGTGGATTTTGCTAAACCATTCCCTTGGGGATAATAATTTGCAGAATACTTGAGTTTAAATCCTCTTTCCAGAGAAAATTTAGTCATTGCATTTCTATAAATAAGAATCATTGTCAAAAATAAGAGCATAAGGGATACCAAACCTGGTAATCATAAATTGATCAAGGAATTCAGTGATTCTCTCATAATTGGCTAGCTTCAGATGTATTTCCTCTACGCATTTTGTAAGTAATCCATTGCAGTCAAAATGTATTTATGTTGTTTGGAAGAATGAGGAATGATCTCACCTATTATGTCCAGTCCCCATTGTTTGAAAGGTTGTTCGATGTTGATTGGTTGCAAAGGCATAGATGGTTTATTTTGTCTTCCTGAAGTAGTTTAACAATTTTTTCATATTCTCACATACATGTGAGTGTCTTTAAACAAGGTTGCCCAGTAATATCCAACATGTAGGATTTTGTGAGCAGTTGTATTTCCACTATAGTGCCCACTAGCTAGCTCATCATGAAGTTCCTGTAAAAACTTTTCTGCTTCATCTTTTTCCAAACATCTTAATAAAACAAAATCATAATTATTTCTAAACAAAACATCATTGATAAGTTGATATTGATTAGCTTTCAATCTTAATGCCCTTTTTCTTTTATAATTAATCTCAGATGGAGCATAACCATTTTTTAAATAAATATTAGGTCAGAATATTGAGATTCACTAGCAACAGGAAGTACCTATGTGATTTGATAAATATTACCTATACCTTCATCAATTGATCCATCATTCATTCCTGTGATCAATCTGCAAAAACCTTGACCTCTCACAATTTTAGCAGGTTTGATTTCTAGGTCATATTCTTGTAGGGTAGTAACCCAATTAACACCTTTCTCTCCTAATTCCTTTTGAATAAGTAAGTGCCTAACTGCTGTGAAAGGAACAATAACTTTAGTATGAGTTTTTAAGAGAAAAGGCCTGAAGTATTTGATTACTTTGTAGACAGTGAAGGCTTGTTTTTCTACTTCAGAATAATTTAATTCAACTCCTTGAAAGTTTTAGTTGGAGAAAGAAATGGGGGCTTCAATTTTCTGTTCATTTGGTTGCATTAAGATCACTGCATATGATAGTTCAAAGGCAAAAGTATATAAGGTGAATTGATCAGAAAAATTAGGAGTTGATAGAGAGGGAGTATCAATAATAGCTTGTTTGGTTTCTTTAAATGATTCTCTTTCTTTGTCTCCCCATTTGAAAAGTGAATTTTTCTTGATCATTGTTTGTAATGGTAGGATGATTTGAAAAAACTCAGGAACAAATCTCTTGACAAAATTAATTTGGCCAAGAAAAGATTGCATTGATTTTTTGGTATGTGGTAAAGGAATTTCTGAGATTGTCTTAATTCTTTCTGGATCAATACAAATTCCATATTTGGATACAATAAAAACCAAGTTTACCTTCATTAAGAGCAAAAAATGATTTCTTGGGGTTTAGAGAAATTCCATACCTTTTTCATCTTTCAAAGATCTGTTTTAAGTCATTCAAATGATTACTTCTCTTCTTGGAATATATGGTACTGTCATATAGATATACTACAACAATTTTATTGATTAAACCCCTGAAAGTGATTTCCATTTCTCTTAGGAATGTAGCTCCTATGTTCATCAATCCGAAAGTATTTTTTTGATATGCGTATGTTCCCCATTTTTTTCTGAACGTGGTCTTTAATCTATCCTCTAGATGAACAAGGATTTGATTGTAACCTAAGAATCCATCTAGAAAACACATAAGTTCAGAACCAGCAACTGATTGTAGGAATTGATCCATTGGTGGGAGGGGAAAATTATCTTTTTGATATGCCTTATTTAAATTCCTAAAATCAATAGAAATGAAAATATCACCATTTTTTTCCTAGATAGTACAAGATTAGAAACCCATTTTGAATGTCTTACTGGAAAGATAATTTTGGTCTTTAATAACTTATTCAACTCACTCTTTCTCTTAGTTTCTAAATTTGGAGGAATCTTTCTATTTTTTTTTTGAATGGGTTTGACATCAGGTATCATTTGGATTATGTGTCAGATGATAGAAGTATCATAAGTTTTAATATCTTGATAATTCTAAGAAAACATGTTTTTGTATTTTTTTAACAAATGAATAAATGCATTTCTTTCTTCTTATGAGAGCCCAAGACCTAAGTTAATATTTTGAGGCTTGATATCAGATCTTAGGTTAATCAATTCAAATCTCAAAGTTGAACTTTGAAGTTTGAAGTTGCTGGCCTTTTTAAATTTGTCTTTTAAATCATAAAGATCCTCAAGCTTAACTACAGGCTTTGGCAAAGCATTTTGTTCATTTGATTTATTCAATTGTCTATCATGTTCATCTTCCTCAATTAACTGGTAAAAATAAGATTCTTCGCATGTTAAAAAATCCAAGATATCTTCATCATCATTGAACACTCACCAATTGGTGATATTATCAAGAATGGAAGGGCGAAAAATGAACTCTATAGAAAATCTATCTGGAGTAAAATATTCAGGCGGGATCAATTTAGATGCAACATTGGCCAAAATATCGGCACTGGCATTCTGTAGCTTGGGTATTGGAGAAATATTAAATGCAATGAAATGTGAAGTAATATTTTGAATTAAGGACTGATAATGTCTAAGATTATTAGAAACACAATGAATATTGCTTCTAACTTGTTTTATAACAATTTTTGAATCACCAAAGACTCCAAGGTATTCAACATCAAGAATTATAGCTTTATCCAATCCTTGTATTAATGCTTCATATTATTCTATAGTATTAGTACATTCAAACTCTAATATACATGACAACATAGTTTGTTCACCATTAGGCCTTACCAACATACATCCAACCCCTGCACCATCGTTAGATATATAACCATCAAAATAAAGTGTCCAAAATAAAAAATCATGCTTAATTACAGGTGTATCTACAACATTTATACATTAGTAAAATCAATTTGTGAATAATTTTCAACTTGAGATGAAACATAATTTGCTAAGAAAGGAGATCTTTGAGCTGCAAAACTTCCAAAGAAAGATTCAGAAGAATAATTCCCAAGGATGTTGTTTGTGAAAACTACAGGGTCATTTTCTTCATCTAGATTAGTAACCGAATATTTCATATGCTTTTCTCTATCCACCCAAATCTGATTTGGTTTCCCATTGTAAGAAATCCATATGTGTGACCAATCTGTGGCGAAATAACCATGCAATTGCTCAGACTAATCTCTTCTTAAAATAAGACCATAAAATTCGGGAATATTAGCAATCAAAATATCAATAATTTGACATACCTTTGAATTTGAGAATATTCTTATTAAAACAGAGTTGAATTCTCCCAACACCTTAACCTTTGTTTTGTTTAATTGAACAATTTGGACATCAGACTTCTCAAGTGTTATGTTCAGCTTGAGGCAAACTGAATATGGAATAGTATTTGATGATGCACCTAAGTCTCCCAAATAATTGTGAAAGTTTTTATTAAAAGTCTCAAAGGTTAAAAGAAAAGGAGGAGTGTGGGAATTGGACCCGTCTCCAATTAGAATTGTATCAGAAGCATCAATTTTATCTGGGGAATAACTTGGAGGTTTTCCTTTTCTAAGTGGGGCTTTTGCAGTTGGCAAAGGAGATGTAAGGACAACATTTAATTCTTTAAGCGATAATTTTTGTTGTTTCTTAAGCTTTATCACATCATACATGGAAATTGTAGCCTTGAATTTCTTAATATCTTCCACAATGTTATAATCTATATCTTTATCACAAACAACAAGAGTTTTATATGAAGAAGGGGAATTTGAAGAGGATGGAATGGATTCAGAAGATTTAGGAGGATATTTTTTTATTGTGCCTTTACCTTTATTAATAGGATTAGTTGATCTTTGTTTTTTATTCAAAGATGATGGATCAATAGATCTTTTACTCCTAGTTTCTACTGGTATAGATTCTCCTTCTTCTTCATTTTCTGATATAGTAAGAATAAAATCCCATAGTCCATGTGATTCAACTAGCTCTTCTTCTTTTGCTTCTTCCACAGATAAGGTTAATTCTTCATCTTCATCTTGATCTGATTCAGTATTGGTTATAATATTTGCTGGCTGAGATGTTGAAGGTTGAGCTTTCTTGAAAGGTCTAAAAGATCTTTATGAAAATTTTGATACTTGTTTCTTGATCTCGACCATCTCATTTGACATTATTTTGAGGAATTTCTATAATCCTTCTAAATAAAAATGGTCTTTAGAAGGTTTCTTTTTGGATTTCTCTTTAAAAGTTACCTTCTTTGACTTCCTTTCTTCAAGAATGGTTTTATTCTCTAAGACTAGAATTCTCTTTTCAACAAACAAAGCTTCTTTCATGTTTTCAGCTAAAGTGGCCTTATTAGCTCTATCTACAAACATTGCAATATTAGAGGGAAGCGCAGATATATACCACTCTATTTGTACATCTTCACTAGGTTGTGAAGTCTTAGGAATCTTATTAAGCAATTTATTGAACCTAGAATTAAAATATTTGATTCTTTCATTTCGATTTTTTTAATATGGAAGGATATTTAATTAAAATTGTTATTGTATGGTCATCACCAAACTCTGTTAAAAATTTCTCTTGAAATGTATTCAAATTATTAATTGAGTTTGTTGCTAAAGAAAAGTACCAGGATCTTACTTATCCTGCGAAAGTATAGGGAAAAATTCTATATGCACAATCTTCTTCTGAGACTCCATTTAAGTTAATGGCCAACATATAATTATGTAAATGTTCTTCAACTGGAATTCCTTCATCAGGATTGAACTTGGGTAACCATATTTCTGGATGTTTAGGTAAAGGATGAAGGGGTGCAGGCATGTTGACTGCACCTGGATTGGTACATGGTCTATTAGCTGTTATGGGAATTTGGGTAGAAGAAGTTGTAATAATAGAAGAGGTCGACTGTGTGGAAGAAGAAGTAGCCCCAATTCTAGTGTTGGTTAAACTAGCATCAGTTGATTGAAAATGAGGGGTGTGAGTGGAAGGATTGATTAGATGAGTGGAAGTTGATGATAAGTGACGAAATAAAGGTGTTTGTGGTGGAGAAGAAGATAAAATATCACTATTAGATGATTGTGATTCATATTTTTTAGTCTTTCTTCAATGAGAAGGTAAGGGAAACTAAAATGGAGTAAACCCAAGTTTCTCACTTTGGGATCGAGTTAAAATACGAGAAGTTTGGAAAGATGAAGATACACTGCCTTCAGATAACTCATATTGTTGTGGCCTTTCTTATGAAATGGAAATTACTTCTAATTTCTAAATTAGAGTCTAAAATTTAGGTAACTCCTGAGAATGAGGTTTATCATATGACTTAGGGTGCATGCTAGGAGATCATATAGTTTATTTTACAACTTCCGGTCTGGGAGTTGGAGATTTCGAATGAGATCTGGAAGTTGGGGGAGATTTTGAGTGAGAATGACTCTTTTGATGACCTTTTGATTTGGGATTAAACCTTATTTCCATTCATAGTCGGGGCCCTCCTTCTAGTGCCAAAAATGTTGAAAGCTAGAAAATATTTGCCTCAACATTGGGGAATACCACCCAGTCGAGAAATTAAGACAACTCCATTTCCATTGGAATTAGTGGCTCCGACTACGGATAAAGGGACTAGTTTCCCATTAAAGAAATATAAATGAATAATGGAAATAAAATGAGAACAATGGAGTGATTTAAAAATAAATATGATATTAATAAATAAAATTATTCTATGTATCTCCCGGGAGAATATTCTTTACATGTGATTCATAAAAAGATTTCAGAAAGCATGCAACAATATAGATCATTAAACACTTTATGAAAATAAAACAAATAAGATGAAATAAATTAATTAAATAGTTAATTAATTTAGTTGGTTAAAACAAATCACATATAAGATCTATTTATTTCATATACAATCACAAATGATAAAATCCTACACATCAATAGTGACAATGACTGACTGTTTGCAAAAACATACATATAATGGAACAACTTATTAGAAATTCATTATCTATCTCAATAAAACATAGAAGCAATATAAAGATAATAGTACTTGATACATCAAGGCTCTTTTCATGAACAATATATCTTATGGTTTAGCTTCTTTAATTAGATAAATTTGGAATAAACAATAGTGCAAGTTCAAAGTTGTCTATCAAAAATTCAGAACCCCTTTCTAAATACATGAGAGGGGTTTAAATAGTCTATTAATATTACAAAAATAGAAAAAATAAAAATAAAAGTCTTTAAAAAAGCTCCAACAAGCTAAGCTAGGATAAATCAAAGCTAAATATAGCATTATGTTGTAACAAGAAATTCATGACTATGATGCATGTTAATTCTTCATTATTCTCTAGGTCCACATATATTTATCATTGGCTTCTATTGGGGGGCATGAATCGGTTGCATGCGCATCTACCCCGTAAATACTTTATCAATGAGTGCTAGAAGGAGTTGAGTTGTTGCATTAGAAAGACACCTCAACACAAGAAATTGACTATGTGGCTTTACTAAGAAATTCCAATAACTTTCAAGGTTTACTTTTGATAAACTTTGGACGTCTTCAACCTTCTTCTTAGATGTTTTCTTCCATGATTGCTTCAAATCTTTGACATCTAGAAAGGTGTCCTTCAGGAATTCCTGCATTAAAATGGCCTGCAATAAGGTATCATTGATATATTCAATGAAATTAGAACTAATATTTCTGGCATTGATGATAGCCATTTCTTCTTGCTTCAACTTGATGTCTCAATCACTGAAAACAATATATTTTTGAGATTCTCCATTTCGAGGAAGATTAGCTAATATTCCTTCAACACTATCTTGCCAATCTCTATGCTCAGATATTTTCTCGTCAATTTCTTCATAAAATGTCCTCATATCGGACAACTGGTTAACCAAAGAATCACTAGTCTTACACAAATCATGAATTAAAGTTAATCTATGGAAAAAGATAACACGTTGTTTAGCAAGGAGTGTATTGACTTCTCCTGCTTCTTTTCGAAATTCATTTATGTTTGCGTTTTCTTTCAACTGGTTAATCTTTTGTTGTAGTTGTTGTACCTGCGCATCTTTATCTTTGATTTCAAATTCAAATTGTAGTTTCAAGTCATTGAAACTTTTGTGTAATTCGGCAAGGTTTGCTTGCAATTGTTGCTCAATCAGTTATCTTTCATTCTGGAGACTTTGTTCTAATTCAATAATCCTCTAGTCCTTTTCTTCACAAGCAAATAAATTTCCACTACTTTATCAATATTAGCACTAGCATGAGCTCCTGCAAACTGTGAGAGTTTATTAAATTCTTTGTCAGGGGCTATTTGGGCACATTTCCAGAGAACTTGAAAAGGAATCTCATTGAAACTATTTCCTGTGTCTATTCCATCTTTCTCTTCTTTCTTGACCTTATCATAACTTCTTTATGTTTTGGACTGTAAAACACATCCAAAGGAGGGATTTCTTCAATTTTTAGAATTATCTCCGACGTAGGAAATGCTGGGAGGATTTCCAAATCTTCAGCAATAGTAGTTTTATTAGGAGCCTTAGCAGTGAATGAGGTTTTCCCTTCATTTTGTGGAATCTGAATTGTTTCTTTGTTGACTATAGTGTTTACATCCTAATTTTCTTCAGTTGATAAGACACGATTAAATTCCTCCCAAACTTCATCCAATTTATTTTCTTCTTGAACTTTCCTCGTTTTATATATAGTTGATGTAGCTATCTCGAAGACTTATGAAATAATTGGATTCTTTGATGAGGAGGCTGATGTATTTGAAATTTCAGGATTTTGTCGAGAATGTCTTAGCAAAATTTCTCCAAAATGGGCTACGTTCCGAGTATGATATTGATTGAACTTAATCAATTCTTCAGGTGTTAGTTGATCTACTCCTAAATTTTCAACCAGGGAATGTAACTCTAGAACCATCTCAAATAAATCATCAAATTTATCAGGGCCGTTTGTGAATTCCCTAATTCTTCCTTGTGTCGTGACATCTTTTGTGACCCCATTTGGATCGTATTATCTATTTGGGATGGTTGGAAAACTTATAGTTTTAATTTGGTCAAATTCAACAAGAGCGTGTCTGAAATTTTCCAATGCATATATACCACAAGAAATAGGAAACAAAGGCCAAGTAAGTTTCTTGGCATCCTTCAGCACTTTATTCAAACCATTCCAAATTGTTTGGAATACAATTTCTCTGGCCAATAATTTATCAAGGACAAAAAGAGGCAAAACATGAGGATGTGTGAGTCTACCAAACACTCAAATATAAGTAACTGACTCTTCCCCAAAACACCTTCCTAATGACAATAAGTCATTATTAGCTTATGTAGAGAGACTGGGCGTTTTACTGCCGAAGACCTCTTGATGAATTGGGAGGATAATTTCATGACAAATTTTATAAAAATGAGAATGATACTTGGATTGCCACAACATATCAAGGTAAACATGGATAGGAGTAGAGTATTGAATTGTCCACTTCCATCCTATAAATGGAAAATCATAAGAGAAACAAATAGCGTCAATGACATAGGCACTCATAAAGAAAGGAGGAGGAGTTATATTGTTAGCATTTCTCTTTTGTCTGTAACTGTGAATTTGACTAGTTAAATTATTAGACAATATATTTTCCAAATCCATAATATAACAATCAGAAGTAGCCTTTATCAACGGTGCCTATTCTTTTGAGAACTTATGTGTATTAGGGTAACCGTATAAATGACACATCATAGGAGTGACATGAGAGAAAGGGCCAACAATAGAAGCGAATGAATACATACCCCTATCCTTGTGTTTGTGCTTGCTCGGTTCCCTTCTCCATTATTTAATAAGATCTGTTGGGTTCTGATCCTCATGCATAAACTTCTGAACAAATTGAGTATCATACTTTTACTGTGGTAGCAGAAAATGGTACATTTTCTTCAAATCCTTGACCTTGAATGATCCTATTATTGTCTTCTTCAAGGTTATGAAAACTTTGTTTGTAATATCGAGATGGCCGATGACCCATCTCATCATATCTGTGTAGGGAACGATTTTGTGACGAGTGGAAATTCTATGAAAAAATGAATTTTCCACATCATTCCATATAGAGCTAGCATCTGAAGCGAGAGAATATGCAGTAGCACTTTGCTTCTCAATTACCCTTGGGTTTCATCCTCGAACGATTTGTATATGACCTCCTAAGAGGAGGACCCTGCGTCTGGCATGCATGTAGTCCCTGTAAATAAAGCTAACATCTAAAAAAATTCTTTAGGAAGTGAAACTTTCTATGACTAAATTACAAACTTCTTCTTTGGCTTGATAATCCTGGACATTTCATTTAACTGTTGTTTATCGGAATTCACCTATTAAAATGTAAACAAGGATGAATGACAAGAACTCGTGAATGCAAATAGTCTTTTCAATTGAATGCGAGTTTTAATGAATAAATCCTTCTACATTAAATCAAAATTATGACAAATCGTTTAAACCTTGAAACTATAAATCACACAGGAAAATCGTTTAAAACCTCGAAACTATAAATCACACAGGGTGTCCATTTAATTTTCGAACGTTTGTTCATGTGGCTTTGACACCTATCACTATATCGAAAAATTGCTTTTCGGAAAAAGTTTATCGGCATTTTGGTATTGGGTGATATCAATAGAACCTTGTGACATCCGAACTCTGATATCACAAGTCATTCAATTGTTCGAAAATCGGGATGCGGGATGTCCGATATTAGAGTGTCGAGACTTGACAGAACATGATATTAGCAATCGGTACTTAACATAATGCAATATCAGTTGATGTCAGTTGACAGAATGTGATATATCTATTGGTAAACCGCTTATGATACTTGCTTTGAAATCTCCAATTTCGATAAGCCGATTAGTGCTTCACATGCGGTTCTTTAGTGGGGCCAACTTTTGTAATATTTCCGTTTATTTGTTTAAAAGGCCTTTAAAAACTTTGATAATGTTTTTCAAAGGTTTTATAATGGAAACATAGTTATCGAGGTTTTTTAGACTTGCATATTATTTACTAAGAAATTATGAAAAGGATTTTAAGTCTAAAGAAAAATTACATTTCGCTATATGTGATTTTGAAATAATTTTTTGTTTTATTTATTAAAAGGTAAAAATATGAAACTTGTCCTATTTTATTAAAACAAGAAAGGAATATTATTTCCTAAAAATTTAAAGGGTCCCCGTTATTTATTATTCTAATTATAAGGATAATGGGGGAGTTTTTGAGTACTACAACAACTCTCAAACAGACACCTCGAGCATGGTACACTCAAATTGACAGTTATCTCAGAGGACTGGGCTTCACCAAAAGTGAAGCAGATGCGAACCTCTATCACATTGTGGTATATGGTGAGTTGTTTATTCTTGTTTTTTATGTCGATGATTTAATATTGAAAGTTGATGAGCAACTAGTCCACTCTTACAAAGAGGATCTTTCAAGGGAATTCAAGATGAAATACATGGGCCTCATGCATTACTTCCTTGGGCTAGGAAGTATGGCAAGGTAATGGTGAATTTCTTGTTCTCAAGGAAAGTATGTTATCAAGCTACTTTAGAGATTTCACATGGATAATTGTAATCCCATGGACACACCCCTAGCTACAAACTGGAGGAACGAGTATGCTTCTTTAGGTGAGGAAGTTGATGCTACCATTTACAGGTAGCTTGTGGGTTCATTGATGTATCTTGTGAATGTTGGGAAACAATGATAATACTAAGAGTTGGGCTGAATCAGTATTAAGGATAATTTTTCCTTCTTTATGCCAGTTTAATTTTCTTATATAAACTTGGAATCCAACCATATAACCAACAATAATATATAATATGGCAGTAGCATAAACTCAACACACAAGCAAACAAACCATAAGCATCATACACATAGACACAATGTTTTTCATGTGGAAACCCATTCGGGAAAAAACCACAAAGCTTGTTGTTGTTATTGATGTAAATTAAGAGCACCCACTCTACTACATCAATCTTTTTTTGTGAGCACCCACTCACATGGAGCACCAACTCCCTTTGATCTTTTACTAGCACTGACTAGCAGGAAGCACCAACTCCCTCTGTTTCTAAACACCTATCCAGCTTACTAGAAGCACCACTTGAGTCACTGACCTCATGGACTTGTTGCAAGCACCAACTTGTAGCTCCTTGGATTTATGCAAGAACCAACATGCAAGAGGCATTGACACTCAAGCCTTCCCAAGATCCACTAGAGATGGAAGCACCAACTACCTTTTTTGAAGGCACCAACCCACATTCAAATAGGAACTAAATGTTCACTATAGTTTGGCAGCAACTTTGCCTGATCTTAGCTTTGATATTTGTTAACTCTGCTGCACTTTGCATCTCTTTGCATCATTCTGCAGCATCCCTTTGATCTTCTCAACAACAGTCACTCTCAACCCTCTGCTCTCTTCTCTCAACACTCTGCTCTCCATAACACACAATCTGCTCTCGGCCTTACTTCACATAGCACTCGCTCAACTTATGGACTTCTTCTTACAGCAGGTCACATGCACCTTCATGCTTCCACAGAGTACATAGGCACTTTGACCGACCTTACACAATGCATAGGCACCTTCAGCCTTACTTAGATAATGTATAGGAAACTATCACCTTTCACACATAATTCACTACTCTCAAGGTCTCTTTACCTCTGAATAAGCACTCTCAACCTCTCTCTGCAGAACTGGATCTTCCTTAGCCTCTCACAGTAGTGCACTTACTTTGAGCTCTTTTTTTTCTTGCCTCCCATGGAAACTATATTGGTTTTCCCTACATGCTCAATTGAGCTCCTAGGTTTTTTTCTTTTGTTGTCTCCTTGATCTATTCTGACACACTATCCTTGTTTAACACTACCCAATGTACTTAGGCATGACCATGCATTGTGCTATCCTCATCAGACTTGGTCTCTACCAATGGATTCACTTGAGAATGGGCCTCTGACTATCCTGAATGGTTTCTTCATGCTAAGAATTAATTCTCAATCCACCTGCGTACTCAAGCTAGGCTCAATCCTCTTTATGCTACAACTCTCCCATCACTGTGGCTCTCCATACATGTTCAAAGCTCACAAAGCTTGACAACCTTTCAACATGGCTTTTCTATACTTCAGGCATGGTCTTTCCATAAGGCATTCATGGGATATCTTATGCCATCAATCTTACAGCTCTACATTCAAAACCACAATTGTTGATTCATATTACCATCAAAACACATTTGTACTATTGCGCTATCAGATGATTTACACTACTGAGCACTATCAGAGCCTTTTCCTCTATTGGAACTTAATTCACAATGAGACATGTGAAATCAATGAATTTTGATCGTTCTTGGCCCTTTTTCCAATCTCGCCCCTTTGTCAAATTTCTACCATAGGACTGAGGATAGTGACCGATGACCCAAACTTGAGGCATTAAGTCCTTTAGACTTTGTTGGGGGCCTTTTTGTTTGTGTTAATGCTCTGAACCCTTGGTTTTATTAATTCCTCCTAGACTAAGTGCTAACCACATCGGAGCCCCATTATCGGTGTTTTCCATTTTGTGACCAATGCACCAACAACCATAAAGTGTTGATTGTCGATATCCGATTTTTGAGCTCCTGCTACTTTAGCTCCCTTGCTATGCATTTCTCACTAAAAGACCAAAGGTTGTGACCTAAGGCTTAAACTTAAGTTGCTAAGGCCTAAAGACTCTTGTCTAAGGGCCTTTTTCCCTTTATTAAGCACTACACCCTTGGGTTCTTTAAGCCTTCACGACCACCTACTATCCCGCATCCTATTGAAATTTCATTGTGGCACATGAGCCAACCATTGCAAACCTTCAATCGTTGGTTTCTAATGGGCCCTCTGTTCGGCTGTAGCCCTTGGTTCCATAACACTTCGCAACCGCGTGCTAGCCCCCATGTTAGAGCCCTCTAATCACCAATTTTGAAATGTGACCAATGTGCCAACCATTGCAAACCTCTGATCATCGATCATCGATGTGATGTCATCACTACCGCGTGGCACTACCTGAGTGGTGACACATGTCACTCGGATATGGCTCATTACCCAAAACGGTCAAATACACCTGCCATGTGTCCTTCTGTACCACCATGTCATGTTGACATCAAGTTCCACTTGGCCTTATCGAAATCAATCAGATCCTACCATGCTTCCTCATCGGAGCTCCTCTTATCAGAGCCAACCAGACACTAACACTTGTCCTCATTAGAGCCCATCACTAGCGTCCATGTGTCCTTTATCGAAACCAATCAGATGCCTCCACATGTCCTCCTAGAGGAGAGAGAAAGAGGCCCACCTATTCTTGTTTTGCATCAAAATCCTTTATAGTTTCTCTTTCGACTCTCCCGACGATTTAACACTAGAGGCTCAATATCCTTATTTGTAGGAGTTCCATTATGTGTGACCTCCAGTTGCAATCAACAATTTATCTGGATCACCAATGTGCCATCGCTGATATAACATGCCCTTCGATATGTCGGGACCTCTGACTGCCGATGTTGCAAGTCGTTGATCAGTGAAATGCATATGTTGTTGCATTGCACCACTAATCCTCCAATCACTTATTGCAATTTTCCGGTACCTCTGATTCGCCAAGACCTGTGCACTGAGACTTGAATCCCCTGATTTTCGATTTGTCATGACCTCCAAGTGTTGATTTTCGAGATGGCTTGGCCTCTGATCTCTGACCTTCGATCTCGCTGCACCTATGATTTGTGGGACTTGTGATATGTAAGATGATTCCCTACTTAAGGCTTTAACACACTGAACTTGAGCAAGTCATAGATTTTGACCCACAAGTCCATTTTTGGACTTCCGTATATCATTGGAATTTTATTCTAGAGAAATTTCAAATGCAAGGGGTCCAATTAGCCATTGATCCCATCTAAGACCTCAAAATATGGCTCCAACCTCATTGCCAATCTTCTACTCCTAAGCTCTCCAGACAACTAGGAATCACATCCTAAATATGTTCTTAGCATGAGGCCTGCAGCTCCCATGGACTTCCATCCTAGGCCATCACTGTAATCATCATTTTATGTCTTTTACAATAAGCCTTCTACTATGATGATTCTCTACATGAAGCTTTCATCTGCTATGAGATTCTTCCTGGGCCATCACTACCAGTATTTTTCGCAACATACAACCAAGCATGTCTAGTTGACATCAATGCCAACACGCCTGTCTACTGTTAGGAACTGCCAACTTCCCAACACATCTACCCAACATGACTATTGAAATAAAATGCCAACACACTTACAGATGCCCTCACTAAGCCACTAGACATCCACACAATGGAAACTGTCCAATAATCTCCCCCTTTGGCATTGATGGCAACACACCATCCTTTTCTCCAACTGATGGTCATGCCTAAAGCTGCTTCCACACATCCCATGGCATGAGTCACCAATGACCTTCATGCCATCATAGATTCTCCACAACTTTTATCCCCATTTGAAACCAATGGTAAGGGGCCACAAGCCACCTTACTCTTCTCATGCTCTCACTGACTGTGAGGACCAGAGTCTAGCTGTCGGATGTGCATTCTGGTTTGCAGACCTCTCTACCAGGACTATCTTTGTTGCTACTCCATAAACTAGGAAAATGTGATATGCTCCCCCTGGACATATACTGCCTCTAATTTTTCCTTCCATTTTTTGACACCTTATGGCTGTTGGCTAAGCACTCTGTCCAACAAAGCTTCTTTTGTACCAAAAATATTGATACCCATTAAAATCTGCATGGTATTGTTGTTGTTGCAATTACTATTATAATGATGTATTTTGGCTTTCCCTTCTTACTATTGTTGTTGCTTTCAAGACTTCTCTCATTCTTGAGAATCTCCACTTCTCCACTGGAGATCATTCTCATATTATGGGGACTGCTTCACAGCTCATACCAATTGCGTCAAAAGAAATGATATAAGTGGAACAATGTACCAAGTAAACTTTGTTATTTCTTTTCTTAGAAAGAAATTTCCATTTGCACACATGGTTACTCAACATGAGCCCCTTACAACCAATTGACATAGATATACCAATTGAGGGTTAAGGGACATGAAAAAGAATACACCAATTCTGTTTCATGAACATAGGGCTACTATACATTATATGCTTACAAGTTAAATGAAATAAGAGTGTTTCATAAAAAATGAAAACCTTTCTGTTTTCTCATCAATCTTCCTTTCTGAGGCTGCCCATCATTGCCTGCTAGTGCTTATCAAAGCAGCTCCCGCTGAGCCAATGCTCCCTGATCTCTTGCAAAGTGATCTCACCTTTGCTTGGGGACTGATCCCGTGGACCTGACAAGATTGTGAGCTTCCTGACATTCCACACATCCATTGCATCCCATCTTCTTTCCACAACAAAATTTATTGTTGCGTCCTCCTCATGCTGGATGCATTCCACCTTCATCAATCAGATGCACCATTTTGTTCATCCTTCGTGGCCCCCTGCATCTCACTTACCTAGACTCCCTTGAGGCCCTTCTCTTCCTTCACTGAAGAGAAACACAAGATCTACTCCCCCTGAGCAGATCACCCTCCTTCTTCCTCCAAACCTTTAAAGGTTGAGTTTTGCAAGAAGAATTCCCTTATTTCTTCTTCTTTACCCCTCTTTAAGTCTTCTCTCGGCTACACTTGGGTAGAGAAATTTTTTTCATTCAACTCCTCTTTCTTCACCCAAATCCACTTGGAGCCTCTCTTCCTTTTAGAAGGTTTTGCTACAAGAGTGGGATGATTTCTCTTTTGAGTTATTCCTCCTTTATTCACCTTTCTCTATTAACAAAGATCATTGAAGACATATGAATATGTTTCTACTCTATTCTTTCTCCATGTCTTCAAATTATGAGTTGCTACATTGACATGCATATGCTGAGAAGCATTTCGTCTCTTCTCATTTTTTCAGTTAGCTGTCTTGTGCTCGAGATTGCCACAATAATAGCATCTGATTTAGCTTAAGACAGGGTCAAAGGAGTTACCCTTTTTGACATCCCTTTTGTCAAAACTCCTCTCTAGGCCAGCATGCATTCTTCTAGCCTTTTTATGCATCCTTGGAGTGATGCTACCTAGCACATATTATTTCCTTGCAAGTCATCTACAGTCTATGGATTTGTGTCCAAACTTATTACGAAAAATAATATCCATGAAAAGTATTATGTTGACAGAGCTTACCTTTTCTTTGTAGGCTTTGTTCTTGAGGAGGAGGGATCATCTGTTGTGTTTTTTTGTGCCTTCTATGATAGTAATCATTGCTATCATGCACTCTCCCTTGCAATTGCTTTGCCTTTTTCTGTTGCACTTGTTGTTGCTGCTACTTGGGCTTCTGATGCACTTCCTACTACCTCTTCTTGGGCTTTTGCTGCTCTAATTGCTAATATTGCTTCCTCTTCTCTTGTTGCTGCTCCTTTCCTTGCTACTGCAGCTGTCCAATAATCTTTTTTTTTCTTTTTGTTGGAACCTTTGAGCATTTGATATTGAGAAAACTCTTTATTTGACTTCTCTAAGTCATATCTCAATGAGACTACTTTAGCTTTTAGTCTCTCACAACAAGCCTCCTTTATACTCCCATGATGGGTTAACCTCCTAATTAGACTCCTAGCCTCTTCTTGTTGAGAAATTAGTTCTACTATTCTTTTTCTCAACTTCTCATTTGCAATCTCATAAAATTCCAGTTTCTCTTCTTACTTGAGATTTTCCTCTAATAGCTCCTTGATCTCTTTTAGAGCAGAGATCAACTTCTTTATAGAAAAGTCCTTTCATTTATATCCTTCTCTTCTCTATAGGAGGTGCTAGCTGAGTTATCACATAGATCTAAGCCCATCTCTGTGTTCATGGAGTCTTCCACTGGTCTAAGGGTTATTCCTTCTTCTTCATATGAGGATCCCTTATTTTCTATTGCTACTAGACTGGGTCTATCTTCATTACAACTACTAGATGCATGGTTGTCTTTATCTTCACATGAACTTCTAGATAATGAATGACCTACTTCTTTACATTTATCACAATTTAAAATCATACCTTCTTAGTAGCATGGTCTCTCCTCTGAGACTTCTTCCTCATCAACAAGAATGTGATAAGAAGTAACTTCTCCACTTTCTAGTTTGTTGCTAGAGTTGTAGGGCTCCTCATCCTTTTCTTGATCCAGATGGTTGTCTCCACCATAGAGACATTGCAGTCTATTCAAAACTTCCTTTGTTGGCTCACAATGCCTCACTTTATCAACATTTGAATTAGATAGCCCCTTCATAATAATATTACGGGCTTCTTCATCCTACTTTCTCTTTTCTCCATTCAATATGAAGAGCCATATGTCATCATCTAGGGACATCAAGTAGGCTTCTATTCTAACCTTCCATATTTCATACTAGAACTCATGACATGATCTATCTAATAATGGAACTTCTTCTACTACTAGCCAAACTTCATTATCCATTGTTTCCCTTTAAGCTACCTGTTAGGATTCCAAGAAACTCTCCTAGGTTGTAGCTCGGAGATGCCTGGTAACATATAAATTCAACTATTGTTGCAGGTTTAATGGAAGGAATAATGGTTTGTTCAAGCCAGATAACCACTTCTACTTTGTTTCACTCCAGACATGCATGAACACCCTCAAACTACAAGGCTTTAGACCACCAAATTCTCACAATGTTAGAGATTAAGTGAATATGGAGAATACTAACCACACTAGCAGATGCACAAGACCATGTGATGGCCAGCTACAACTAGTAAAGAAACCTGTAAATCTTATCTACTAATGCTAAGATAGGATGACAACTCTCTTGCATCAAATAGAAAGAAACCTGAGTAACCTATTCAGTGATACATTCAACAATCTAACACAAAGATAAGATGACAGTTATCTAGTGCCAAACCTCAAAAGATCAAGAACACAACATATCAGGCACAAGCTTAGAATAGAGGAAAGTGGAAAGTGAGCAGTTAACAATAAAAGAAGCTTGTATTAGCTGAAAATGAAGACGAGACACTGCAAGTGACAAAATATCTACAGTCTTCAGAAGTTGAACCTTACATCAAATGCCAACCTTGATTATATTTGGTTTCTGAGTATTTATAGATTTTCATTACAAGGGTACTTGGCCATTTAGGTATGGAGGGGGTCATAATTGACCACCAACTACATTTAACTGCCTAATGGAGTCTCTCACTGTGTTTTCTTGGTTTAGTGGATGAATCTGATCTGTTCAGGTGATGTGTTGTCCTCTTAGGCAGTTGGAGTGCTCGTACCATTGGAGTTCATGACTGATAAATTCGGTTACAGGGTTGTGCTCTGTCCTTTTTCCCCTTTGGTCATGCTTTCTATTAAGTATGGTGGTTGGGGAATGACTGTGACTGGTACTGACAAACTGGTCATATTCCTCTTCGGGCAACATAATGGTTGGAGGACATGGGATGCATGGGCAACGGACAGTTAGGATGAGAAGGAAGGGTGACTATCGGATTGGAAAAATGGATGGCAGAGATGGCTAGGTGGGGGCTATTGGCCGAGGTGAGAGCGGGGTGAATTAGGGCTATCAGATCTGCAGCGGACAGATTGGATGGTTATTGGGAAACGAAGTTGTGCGGTTTGTTATTGGGTGGGCGGATTTGGTTGGGTGATATTGGTATTGATCACACCACTTCTGGGTGTAAAGCAGTAAAAGGACAGGGTCGCATGATTCCATTCAGCGATCGACACGTGGCGGTGGATGAGAGAGAAAAATCACTCCCATCATGCACTAACGTTCGATCAAATCATGGGCGTGATGAGAGCAAAAGCCATCAGATCCTGGTGGAGATGATTTGATGGTTGGGAAAGGTGGACTAGTTTACCTTCATCGGATGCAGCGAGAGCCATTGGATCGGTGGGGTGATCAACGGTGGAGATGAGGCAGGGGTTTTATGAGTGCACGAGGTCATTGGGGTGAGGTTTTATGGCGGGTTTGGGCTTCATGCTAGGGGCTAAAGTTGAAAGGGGCTATTTTGCAGGGTTTTAGGAGAAAAATAGAGGAATGGAGGTGGCAGAGAAAAATAGGGATAGAAGGAAAAGGGAAAATGACCCATGAGGGGGCCCTTTGAAGTCACCATCACACAGACCCGGAACTCGTCCATGACTTAGAAATTCAGTGGTGCCTAGACAGAGCTAATACTGGCTCCTTCTGGGGATGAGATCCTTCCTGTGAGGTCTCAATAACTGTAGACCACTGCCTTATCATATAAAAACCAGATCAACAAAAATTCCTAGTGTTTCATTGGGCATGGAGTCTAATTAAGCCTACACTAAACTTGTAAAACTAGCATATTTACAGTGCTGAGGCCAAATGGCCTCAAAAAACATAAATTCTCAAAAACCGCCCATTTACTGGGCCATCAAAAGTTGTTTCTCCTTCCATACTTTGCAGCGTGAAATTGTTATTCCCCTAGATCTGAGCAATGATAAAAGGTCCAGTCCACGGAGCATTGAACTTCCCATGGTTGCCTTTCTTCTCCTTCAGTGCATCCCACTTAAGAACCAAGTCTCCAACTTGAAAACTATCTATATTTTCCTTTCTATCAAAGGCTTCCTTGATCCTCTTTTGATGTCTATAGACCTTTCAACCAATTGATCTCTGATCTGATGTACTTCTGCCAAGTAACTGATCCTTTTTTCCATGTCATCTTCCTCATTTTTCTCTTCTTGCAAGAACTTAGCCACAGGGAGGGTTAACTGAATTGGAAATACAACCTCAGTGCCATATACCAGCTTGAACGAAGAATTGCCTGTGGATTTCTTGGTGGTCACCCTATCAGCCCATAATGAAAATATTAGTTTGGAATCCTAGTTCCTTTTGTTTTCCTCCAATAGATTTTTTATTATCCTTATGAGGCTCTTGTTGGATGATTCTGCTAGACCATTACCTTGAGGGTAATATGAGGTAGAACGAACTAGCTTAATGCCCATTGAGTCACACATGTCCACCAACTCTTTTGCCCTGAAGGTTGCTGCATTGTCTGTAGCCAATTTGTGTGGACAGGCAAACCTAGTGAAAATGTTTTTTGTCAAAAACTTCATGACCGCATGGTGATTAGCTTTCCTAGTAGGGATGGCCTCAATCCATTTAGTGAAGTAGTCAATGGGTACTAAGATCCATCTGTGCTGGCCACTAGAATGTGGATTAATTTCCCCTAAGAAATCCAAACCCCACTGTTGGAAAGGGCCACTGGCATGTATTGGCTTTAAGGGCAAAGACTTCAATTTCTGCTTTCCTTCAAACCTCCGGCATCTGTCACAAGATTTTACAAATAAAAAGACATCAGAAAACAAAGTGGGGTAATAATACCTAGCTCTAAGGATTTTGTGGGTTGTGGTTTTCCAATATTGATGTCCTCCATTGATGCTAGAATGAAACTGATGCATGACCTCCATGGATTGTTCTTTGTCCAGACATCTCAAAAGAATTCCAGAGGGGTCCCTCCAGTAGAGCAGGTTTTCAAGAATGCAATACTTGGCTGCTCTGAGCTTAATAGTCCTAGCTTGGCTTGAACTTAGGCCTAGAGGAACTTCTAGCTTCAACAAAAATTGAGCTATTGTAGAATACCATTCACAAGAAGCTAGATTATCATCTAACAACTGGTCATGTCCTAGTTCAGTTGTTTCTTCCCCTGTTTGTCTGTCATCTGAATTTGTGCTTATCAAATTCATGTCCAGCATCCTACAATTTTCTTTAGCTATTAGTTTAGCAAAGCCCTGACCTCTGACAAGCTTGGTGGGCTTCAATTCTATGTTGAATTCAATAAGCTTTGCTATCCATTTAGCCCTCCTTTCATCAACATCTGGCTGCGTTAGGACATCCTTTACTGAAGCAAAGGGCACATATGCAATTACCTTGGAGTGCAGAATGTATATCCTGAAAGCTTTCAAGGATTTGATCAAAGCGTAAGCCTGTTTTTCGATGATATCATACCTTAGTTCAGCATCCCTTAATGTTTTGCTGAAAAATGCCACTAGATGCTCTGAATCCTCACCATCTTTTTACAATAACAATGCTGCAAGGGTGTCACCAGAAGCAAAGGAGAAGATATGGAACTCCTTGTTATAGTTTGGGCTGATCAAAGTGGGAGCTTCCATAATAGTTGTTTTAATGGCTTCAAAATATCTTCTTGCTACATCAGTCCACTTGATTTCTGATTTCCTTTTCAGCATGAAGGTGATATGTTTTACAATTTTGCAAAATTAGGAATAAACCTTCTTACAAAATTTATTTTGCCTAGAAAGGATTGGATGTCCTTTTTTGATCTTGGGACAGAAAAAGTATGTATTGCTTTTACTCTTTCTGGGTCAATTTTGACACCTGTAGCAAAAACAACATGTCCAAGGAGCTTTCCCTCTTCTAAAGCAAACTGTGATTTTAGGATTTACTGATATCCCAAATCTTCTTCACTTCAGAAACACTTTCCTCAAATGTTGCAAATGATCTTGATGGATGCTAGAGTATACTGTTATATCATCTAGGTAGATAAGGACAAATTTATCCTTCTCTCCTACAAATGCTATATCCATAGCTCTCTGAAAGGTGGCTCCAGCGTTCATCAATCCAAAGGGCATTTTAGAGTACATGAATGTGCCCCAAGGAGTGGTGAATGTAGTCTTTTCTTAGTCATCTAGATGTACAACAACTTGATTATACCCTGAAAATCCATCAAGGAAAGACATCATTTTGGCTCCTGAGACCTTCTGTAGAAAATGCTCCATCTTGGGCAGAGGATAATTGTCTTTCTTAGAGCATTTGTTCAAGTTCCTGGAATCAACACACAGCCTCCACTTTTCTTCCTCACCACTACCAAGTAGGCTACCCACTTTGAATATCTCAGAGGGACTATGATTTTGGCAGCCAACAACTTCTTGATTTATTTTTCAATCAGAGGGAGGAGCAAAAGATTTATGGGTCTCAACTTCTGTTTGAAAGGAATGGTGTTTTTCTCCAGTGGGATCTTATGTTGGATGATATTTTTGTCATAAGTTTTGAGGTCACTATATTCCTAGATAAGACATCAACAAACTGCTTCATTAATGTGCAGTACTCATAATTTTGGGTAGCAGACACATGGGTGGATAGAATTATAAATTTTGGATGCTTTGGACTCCCTATGTTATGCCTATGGACTTCAGACTGATATTCTTTTTGGGCAATCTTATGAGGCACACCATTATGGTCAAACAACTTCTCTAGAGGCACTAGCCCTCTAGGTATATGATTGCTAGGCAACTGAACAATGCTATCTTGGTCAATTTGGTTCTTTAGCTGGGGCTAGGGACATTCCTCCAAGGTTTCATTCTCTTGATCGATTTGCATTTCAGAAAATTCATCAATGACTTGCAGAAACCTATTTACTTCATCATCGTCCTCAAAGACTTTCCAGTGCTAGACATTATCAGGGAAGGATGGTCTATATTTTATCTGGACTTTGTAAACCAGTTTACGGGGCATGGGAGGGATGAACATGCTAACAGACATAGCAAGGGAATCAACAAGCTGATTTTTGACTCTAGGAATATATGAGATACAAAAATTGTCAAAATATTCTTTGAGTCTCCATACCTCATCTCTATATTCTTTCAGCCTTGGGTGCCCTTCTTGGAATGTTTTGTTCACTTGTTGAATGATAAGATCAGCATCTCCAAACACCTTTATGTCTTTGATCCCTCTGTCTTTGGCAACATTGAAGCCCAATATCAGAGCCTCATACTCTGCTATATTATTGGTGACTTGAAAAGTTAGCTTAAAATATAGATGTGTGCTTTCTTGTTTTGGAGACACCAGCACCACTCCTGCTCCTGTAGTTTCCCTTGAACATGCTCCATCAAAGAACATATCCCAAACTTGTGTCCCCTCCTCTTTCATGTCCTAGCATATTGTCTTCTTGAGCTGCACCGAGGCCTTCTGGGATTCTTCAATTTGGTGAATACATGCCCCAAAGTCAGTGTCCACAGCATAAATAAGATGATTAGTGGGGTTCTTCTCATCACTAACAATATAGGCTAGTTGGGCTTCCCTGTATAGTCTTCTACTTTCTCCTCCAAAAACTGGGACAGTGGCATAATATAAATCATTTTGCAATGTCCCACCCAACCTCTTAATCCACCCTCTGGAAAGTAGCATACCAAACTTAGGGGGAACATCTGCTACCACAATATCCATCATCATGCTTTTCATGGGCAGCTGAGTTAGGGTGATAGCTAAGTCTTTGATTAATCCCAAACATTTCACCTTCCTTGAATAAAAGGAGAACAGGGCATGATAAGGTCTAGTAGTGTCCTAGCCTAACTCTTCCATAACAGCTTGGGCCATCAGATTATGGCTAGCGCCTGTGTCCAGCAGATAGTTGTGGAGGATTTTGTCATGGATGGTCAAGGAGACATAAAATGATGGAGAATTATCTTTAGCAGGTTCAATCATTGGGCTAAGCACAACTGCAGGTTTATCATCTTGAAGATTCACATAGTTAGTGGGGGCTTGTGTGGCTTTTAGCTCAAGGGCGTCAAGGATGGGCTTATTAAAAACCTCACTCTTTACAAGTTCTATCAGGGGCACAAATATTTTTAACTTCTCGACTTCTGATTCAAAACTGAAAGGGGAAGGGGACTTGTCAGGGCCTCTTACCTCTTGAGCTGGTGCTTTGAGAATGGTTGGATCACCTACCGGTATTTTCTGCTTGCAGCCCTGCTGCTTTGTCAGGACAACAACTCTTTGGGTAGGATTCTCTTTGACATTACTTTTTCTTGACCTCAAGTTATATCTTTGCTGGTCTTCAGTCTGTAGAACAACTTCTTTGTCCCACTCTTGACTGGTCTAGTCCTGAAGTAATGATTCTTCATAGGCAACCAATGTCAAAAAGGCAACATTTCCCTTGTCTTCCATGCAATGAATCTCATCCTCTTCATCAAACTGTTCCTCTTCCATGACTACATTCTGGAAAGGAGTCTTAACCCTTTGTTCTTTACCGGCCTCTTTGCCCCTCTGAATGATCTGCAATTGCTCATTTTCTCTTCTGAATGGATTTGGATTTCTAGGAGCAAATGTATTAGGAAGCCTTGCCTTCCCAGAACTCTGCTCAACCTTTAGTTTGGATATTCCAGCAGCCAATGACTCTATAATTTTAGTCATTTTGTCTATTTTTGGCTTTGAAGTTGAAGAAGAAGAAGAAGCCTCACTTCTCTACCTCCTTCTATTAGCATGGCCTTTGAGTTTCTCTGTAGCCATGATATTGGATTCCACCTTTAGGGCTACATCTTGCATTTCAACTAGAGTAGCACATCTTCTTTCTCTTAATAGCAAGTAGAAATCATAATCAAAAGAATTGGCATAGGTGACTTTGGCAGAGGTGGGGGTAGGCTTTACTTCAACTGGTATCTTGCTATACATACGATGGAATCTTTTACTAAAATTAGACAATGATTCCCCATTTTCCCTCTTGAGGTTGCCAAACTCGGTATGGTAGTATAGCAGGTATTTCTTAGAACAGAGGAAAGTGGAAAGTGAGTAGTTAAGAGCAAAAGAAGCTTGTATTAGCTAAAAATGAAGACGAGACGCTGCAAGTGACAAAATATCTACAGTCTCCAGAAGTTGAACCTTACATCAAATGCCAACCTTGATTACATCCTTGATTACATCTGGTCTCTGAGTATTTATAGATTTTCATTACAAGGGCACTTGGTCATTTAGGTATGGAGGGGGTTATAATTGAACACCAACTGCATTTAATTGCTTCATGGAGTCTCTGACTGTGTTTTCTTGCTTCAGTGGATGAATCCAATCTGTTCAGGTGTTGTGTTGTCCTCTTAGGAAGTTGGAGCGCTCGTACCAGTGGAGTCCATGACTGATAAATTCGGTTACAGGGTCGTGCTTTGTCCCTTTTCCCCTTTGGCCATGCTTTCTGTTAAATATGGTAGTTGGGGAATGGCTATGACTGGTACTGACAAACTAGACATCTTCCTCTTTGGGCAACAGAATGGTTGGAGGACGTGGGATGAGAAGGAAGGGTGACCATTGGATTGGGAAAATGGACGGTGGATATGGCTTGATGGAGGCTATCTGCCGAGGTGAGAGTGGGGTGAATTAGGGCCATCAGATCTGCAGTGGACATATCGGATGGTTATCGAGAAACGAAGTTGTGCAGTTGGTTATTGGGCAAGCGGATTTGGTCAGGCGGTATTGGTATTGATCGCACCGCTTTCAGGAGTAAAGCGATAAAAGGATGGTGTCGCGCAATTCCATTCAACGATCGACACGTAGCGGCGAATGAGAGAGAAAAACCACTCCCATCACATGCCAATGTTCGATCAAATCGCGGGCGCGATGAGAGCGAAAACCATCAGATCTTGGCAGAGATGATCTGACGGTGGGGAAAGGTGGAGCAGTTTACCTTTATCGGATGCGGCGGGAGCCATTGGATCGGCGGGGTGATCAATGGTGGAGATGAGGTGGGGGTTTTATGAGCACACGAGGTCATCGAGGTGAGGTTTTATGGTGGGTTTGGGCTTCGCGCTAGGGGCTAAAGTTAAAAGGGGCTATTTTGCAAGGTTTTAGGAGAAAAATAGAGGAATGGAGGTGGCGGAGAGAAAGTGGGATAGAAGGAAAAGGGAAAATGACCCATGAGGGGGCCCTTTGAAATCACCATCACACAGACCCGGAACTCCTCCATGACTTAGAAAGTCAGCGCTGCCTAGCAGATCTAACACTACCTTCTAGCAATTAAGCTATTTCTGAAGGAACTTAGCTCTGATACCAATTGTTGGGAAACAATGAAAATACTAAGAGGGGGGGTGAATCAATATTAAGGCTAATTCTTACTTCTTTATTCCAGTTTAATTTTCTTATTTAAACTTGGGATACAACCATATAATCAACAACAGTATATAATATGGCAACAGCATAAACTCAACACACAAGCAAACAAACCATAAGCATCATACACATATATACAAGGTTTTTCACATGGAAACCCTTTCGGGAAAAAACCACAAAGATTGTTGTTGTTATTGATGTAAATTAATATCACCCACTCTATTACATCAATCTATTTTTGTGAGCACCCACTCATAGGAAGCACTAGCTCCCTTTGATTGTTTGCTAGCACCGACTAGCAGGAAACACCAACTCCCTTTGTTTGTAAACACTTGTCTAGCTTACCAGAAGCACCACTTGAGGCACCAACTTTATGGATTTGTTGCAAGCACCAACTTGTAGGAGGCACCAACCCCCAAGCCTTCCCAAGCTCCATTAGAGATGGAAGCACCAACTTCCTGTTTTGTAGGAATCAACCCACATTCGAATAGGAACTGAATGTTCACTGTAGTTTGGCAGCAACTCTTCTTGATCTGAACTTTGATATCTACTCACTCTTGTGAACTTTGCATCTATTTGAACCATTCTTCAAAAGCCCTATGATCTACTCAATAGCAGTCACTCTCAAACCTCTGCTCTCAGCCTTGCTTCACACAGTACTGGCTCAGCTCACAGACTTTTGGTCACAACAACTCACAGGCACCTTCGGCCTGCCACATAGTACACAGGCACTTTGGCCTTGCTTACACAACACATAGGTACCTTTAGCCTTGCTTACATAGCGCACATGGAGCTATCACCTTTCTCACATAGTTCATTTCTCTCAGGGTCTCTTTTCCTCTACATAGGCACTCTCAGCCTCCCTCTATAGAACTGGCTCTTCCTTAGCCTCTCACAATAGTGCACTTACTCATATATATTTTTCTTTTCTTGGCTCCTTGGCAACCATACTACTTTTCCCTACATGCTCAATCGAGGTCCTGGGTTTTTTCCCCTGCTATCTCCCCAATTGATGTTGCCTTATTGTCCTTATTTCACACTACCCATTGTACTTAGGCATGGCCCTACATTTTGTTGTCTACATTTGACTTGGTATTTAGCACTACATTCACTTGAGAATGGGTCTCTGACTATCATGACTGTTTTCTTCATACTGAGAATTAATTCTCAATCCACCAACTTACTCAAGCTAGGCTCAGTCCTCTCTATGTTGCATCTCTCCCATCACTATGGCTCTCCATTCTTATTCAAAGCTCACAAAGCTTGTAGCACTTTAGCATGGATTTATGTACTTCAAGCATGGTATTTCTATAATGCCTACATGAGATATCTTCTGCCATCAATCTTATAGCTCTCCATTCAAAACCACAACTGCCAATTCATACAGCCATCAATACACCTTTATACTGCTGCTCTATTAGAGGATTTACACTACAGAGAACTATCAGAGACATTTCCTCTATTAGAACTTCATTCACAACTAGACATGTGAAACCAGTGAATTTTTATTGTTCTTGACCCTTTATCCGATCTATCCCCTTTGTCGAATTTCTACCATAGGACCGAGGGCAGTGACCAATGACCCAGACTTGAGGCACTAAGTCCTTTAGGCTCTACTGGGGGCCTTTTTCCTTGTGTTAAAGCTCTGTGCCCTTGGTTTTCTGAGTTTCTCCTAGAACAAGTGCTAACCACATCGGAGCCCCCTTATCGATGTTTTCCATTTTGTGACCAATGTGCCAACAAGCATAAACCGTTGATTGCCGATATCTGATTTCTTAGCTCCTGCTGCTTTACCTCCCTTGCTGTGCATTTCTCATCACATGACCAAAGTTTGTGACCTAAGGCTTAGCCTTAAGGTGCTAAGCATTAAGGACTATAGACTCCTATCCATGGGCCTTTTTCCTTTTATAAAGTATTGCACCCTTATTTTCTTAAAGCCTTCGCAACAACCTGCTATCCTACATCCCGACGAAATTTCATTGTGGCACAAGAGCCAACCATTGCAAAATTTCGATCATTGATTGCTGATAGGCCCATCTATTCAGCCCTAGCCCTTGGTTCTGTAACACTTCGCAATCGCGTGCTAGCCCCCATGTCGAAGCCCTCTAATCAGCGATTTCAAACTGTGGCCAATGTGCCAACCATCGCAAACCTCCGATTGCCAGTCGCCGATGTGATGTTATCACTACCATGTGGCACTCTCTGAGTGGTGACATGTGTCACCTGGATATGGCCCATTAGGCCACCCAAAATGGTCAAATATGCCTACCAGATATCCTTTCGTACTGTCACATCATGCTAACATCAGTTGCCAGTTGGCCTTATCGGAACCAATCAAATCGTGCCATGTGTCCTCATCGGAGCTCCTCCGATGCTTCCATCTATCCTTATCAGAGCCAACTAGACACTGCCACTTGTCCTCATCGGAGCCCATCATTAGATTCCATGTGTCCTTTATCGGACCCAATCGGATGCCTCCATGTGTACTCCTAGAGGAGAGAGAAATAAGGCCACCTATCCTCATTTTGCATCAAAATCCTTTATAGTTTATCTTTTGGCTTTCCTGGCGATTTAACACTAGGGGCTTAATATCCCTAATTTGTGGGAGTTCCAATATGCGAGACCTCCAATTGTGATCGCCGACTTGCAATCGCCGATATGACGTTCCCTCCGATATGTTGGGACCTTTGACTGTCGATATCGCAAGTCATTGATCAACGAAATGCATACGTTGTTGCGCTGCACCACTAATCCTCCAATTAACGATTGCGATCCGTTGGGACCTCCGATTGTGATTCATTAGGACTTGTGCACTAAGCCTTGAATCCCTTGATCATCAATATGTCGAGACCTGCATTTGCCGATTACTAGGATGTCTTGGCCTCTGATATTTGATGTTTGATCTCGTTGCACCTCTAATTTGCAGGACTTGTGATATGCAGGATTCTTCCCTACTTAAGGATTTAACACCCTAAATGCCATCAAATCATAGATTTTGATCCACAAGTCCATTTCTAGACTTCCACATATGGTTGAAATTATCTTTGAGAGAAATTTCCAATGTGTTGTAGTGGCTACAACCACCCTCCAAAATTTTTCCTTAACTTTGTTTTGGAGCCTCCCGTCCAACCTTCAAAACAACTTGTCTTGCTTCATCAGGTTCACAAGCTTCAGTATTTTGCTTGCACAAAGGCTGAGTGACTTCCCCAAGAAAATTGTGCATTTCTGGAGGGCAACCAGCCTTCCCTCCAGAAATTGCACAATCATGTCTGGTAGCCTGTTGGGCTCCAAGATTGCGCAATTCTGCGAGTGAACACTTGCAGTAGGAATTGCACAATTTTCCTTAGCAGGGCTGCTCAACCCAAAATTTGTGCAAATTTGGGCAGCAGTTAGCTTCTTTGCCCACAAATTGCACAAATCGCCTAGGTAGCCAGCCTAGCTCCCAGCCAGAAATGTGCATTTTCTCCTAGCATTCGAGCAGTCTCTTGCATGTGCAGCTAAGTTGACCAGTTCCCTCCGGGACCGAACAAAAATGGCTTGCATGCATGGGCTGCTTCTCCCAAGGTAGCATGCAAAGGCATCCCTTGTTTCAGGGATCTTTTTCTAGTAATTGGAGGTTACATGCAAGGATCATTTCATAAACCTCCAAACAAGTGTCAGTTTCCATAGATTTGTGGCATGTGTGTCACAAACTTCGATGTTATTAAAACTCATCAATCAGACACTGTAGAGCTCATTCCTCACATCAACCTTGTAGCTCTGGCATCCCACATCACATCTAGAAGCTGTCGGCACATCCAACTCAAGTATTTTGGGGTAAGCCTGCTCCCCCTGCCTTGTGTTGTATTTCTGTCACTTTTTGTGTTTTCTCTTGTATGAGTACTATTTGCTTGATTTATTTGCATGTCTGTCATTGTTTACATGTATATTAACTTCTCCTAGCATCGTTTCAGTTTTCATTAACATCTCACTATTGTCACATGCATGAACCTGTTTTTCGCAAATAATCGCTGATTCGGCAGCTCGCCTCACTCACATGCATGTTGTTCCATTTTTTGAATCTGACATTCGTTATTTTCATGCAAGTTCATTCACTTATGCTTACACTTAGTATCACCATGCATTGGCACTCACATTCACTTTCAATTGCCCGTCGACGAGTCTAGACAGCCTTGGCCTGGACCCTTCCTCACTAAGAGCCTCACCAAGACAGCATTGCATAATTCTGAGAGGGAAGGCTCTGCCTTCCCCTCCAGAAATGTGCATTTCTACCCAACAACTATTCCCAGGCCTAATTTGTGCAAACTTGAGGGACAGTGACTGTTGGCTTAGAAAATTGCGCAATGTGGTCACTGAGCCTGCAGCCATTGCCAGCGGAGATTGCACATTGCACAATTCCATCTGTCAACAACCAGACTAGACTGTGCATTGCGTAGTTCTAGTAGCCAGTCAATCTCCCAGCAGCCCAGACTATACCTTGCATAGTCTTGGTAGTGATTCTCCCGACCTCCCGGCCAAAATTGTGCAATCTTCATGATCAATCACACAGGTATGTTGCAAGTTAGTTCTCAACTTCATTTTGGTTTTTGACTGACATATTGATTGCCATGAGTGTTGCCATGTCTCCAGGTATTGTAGGTGTTCATCTGCCTCTCAGCATTGCAGGTACAATGGTTTCCAAGAGAGCAGAGTTGAACCCACCATTCAGATCACACCTGGAGATGCAGTCGATCAAATGTCTATGAGCTTGCCTACTCACAAAGATATCAAGTTGTTCGTAGACAAGAACATCAAGATATCATAGCAAGCAACATCATGAACAACATTTGAAGGTAGCATAGCAAACGGAGCGAATACAATGAATGCAGAGAATGCAGTGAATGCAAGAGGAAGGTTCTTGACAATAGAGAGGCGGAACAAAGCTACAAGATCAAGCAAATCCACTGATAATGCAACTTTGGATACTCAGGCTATGAGGTGACAGTGCGACATGAAGATCACATAAAGACAGAGAATGGAACAGAGAAGGAGTTGCATGTGCTAAAGTAGCAACTCAAGAAGAACATGGAGCAGACATGGTGAGAAGTGTTGTTGATTGCATGCAAGGGATTCAACAACATGCATGTCATTGTGCTCACACATGCAATCCAACCCATTCAACACAAGAAGCAAGTCCAACTGGAGTTGAATATGTACTTCAGCAAGTTGATGTGCATGACCACTAGCACACACTTGAAGATCAACATGGACACTATGCATCAGTGTGTTGCTGGTTTAGCCGCACCCCAAGAAGAACATGCGCATGTTACCAAATGAGTTGGATAAAGGGGCCAAACCAATGCACTAGTTGCAACGGAGTCAAGTGTTCACTTAAGCAAGATGTCACCATGAGGTGCATGCACACCATCACAGATGGCCAAGCTTGGCATCATCTCACCACCTTCACCATCACAAGCTTGTGAAAGACTTGGTCTCATCACAGCGGACCAAGTGTCACTAATGTCTTGCATGGATTGCTCAAGCCATGTTGTCTCACATGAGTACATGTGCATTGTAATGTTGAGTCATGCCAAGTGTAGGTCAAGTGTCAATAGTTTGACATAACAATCATAGAGTAGGCGAAGAGTCATGAGGGTAGTTGAACGGTCACAAAGGGGAATGTCAAGGGTCACCCCATCCTTTTCTATAAATAGTCCCTCATAACTCATTGTAAGGGCTTTTGGTTAGCCAAGCTTTTGATAATACTATCTTGAAGAAAGCTTGGACAATATTGTAATGTGCCTTGGCTTCTTCACTGCACGGAGCTATTTCATCTCTTTGCAGGAGCAGGAAGATGTGGCTGTAACACTTCAATGTTGGGGCTAGTAGGTTTACATGGATGTATTGTATGATTGGGACATACACTTGTTTATATAATAAGAGCCAACACATTTTCATGCATATGTTGTTATTATAGTTGGACTACTTCGGTTGCCTACTAATATATGTTGTTTAACTTACGTATTTGTGTATGAATTGCTTCATATGTGATTATATTAATCTTGTTGCAGATGTTCTATTAGTTTAACCATCACTTTGGATTGTCAACTGATTTGATTTCCATCTTGTGATGCATCTTCGCTCGTGTGTTCCCTTCTCAGCTACATACTGCTAGAACCTCTCATTCACCTTCCCTGACTCACTATAGTGATCACACCCTTTCTACTGACAGATTATATTTCTTGCCTCTATGCAACATCGCGGTCAAGGAATTACCTTACGACCCGCTGTTAGGACTCCTACACAAAACGGTCTGAAGTCTAATTGGGACTTCTTACTAGGAAATCCCCTTAACATGTTGGCGGGTCCAACATCGTCAAAAGTTTGGCACTAGAAGGAGGGCCAGATGACAAGCGAAGTCCTCACATCTATTTTGAATCTCTACACATCTATCATGACTAACTACCGAGTTTCTCTTTAGGAATGTATGTCTTATGGAAACAATTTCATCATCCCAGAAGAGCTCTTGGATAACTTTTCTCATAAAACATTTGATGGTGGAGGCTATGTAGCCTTAGTTAGGCATGCGTTCGGTGTTGTAGGCTCATGCGAAATACATGGATTCTTTCAATAATACCTGAGTTGCACATTGTTTGTCTACACGCTTCGAGGGCACCCAATGCACTGTTGTGCCATGCTGCCCAAAAAATCTATTCATTCTCTTGCTCATCTGGTTGCAGAGATAGACCATGCTTTCAATCACTTTGACCATAAAGCACTCAACAAAGAAATTCTAGAATTACGAAAAGCATTCGATGAATCCGTTGAACAGTTTCACACACGCTTTTGTAATCTTGCATACCGATTCCCTGAAGATGACATTGATTGGGAATTTCTCGATGGGAGATTTGAGTATCTTCTTTACATATCTGAAAATCCACAATTCTTGAAATCACTCAAAACCCGCTCATACTCCAGTGATGGTACTGCGCAATCAGAGGTAGGCATAGTCACTATCACAATTGACTACCCGCCTTCACCTCATCAAACCGCTCCACCACTATGGGGTGATGTGGGAGATCATGCACATGCCTTGGTTGAATTGTCACATCCTCTCACCCCACCTGCTCTTGATATTTGCGTAGATTTGTCTTGCAAGCCTACTGGCTGTCACATGCACTCATTTCCTTGACCTTTGTCCTCGTGTTTTGTTGATCCTCCAGATTGTACTCTCTTGTGTTCTTCCATCCTGGACTCCTCACCTGCTATGAACAATGATCAAGTTTTCGAGGGAGTTCGTGTTATGCAACCAACCTGCACCATCATTCATGATGAGTGTGTGCGGGAATCTGAAGAAGAGCCCGTGGTGAAGGGTGACTCCCTTATAGCCGTGCCGCATCCGCTTCATCCTGACATCCCTTGTAATTCTGTCACTACTAATTTTCCTTGTGAAAACTGATTTCCAGATGCTTCTACTTCTGATCATTCACAAGACACCTCAGATGTCATTCTTTCATTACAGTGCAGAGAGGACACATCTTCCTTGAAAAATCCATTCAATCTGTCATTTATCTTTAATGAAAACACAGAGGGTGAAAATCTTTGCTTCTCATGTACCCCTCTGCCCGATTCATCAAATCATGAGGATGCCGACAAAAATCCTGAATTTTTTGATCTTGGTTATCATGATCTATTCACTTCCTCATCTGATCATGATGTTGATTCAATCATTGTTAATCTATCCAAGGCACTGGTCTACAATGATCCACCTGTCCATGAGTTCAAAACCCCCCAAACTGTTAAGGCACTTCAGCCCGAGCTAATGGTTATGTCAAGCCCTCGTTGTTCTGAGGTTGGTCTCACTTCCGATCAGGAAATTGTTGAAACAATCAAGTTTCCTCATCACTCTCTGCTTTGCACTAAAGATCAACCAAACACCCATATTTCGCTTCCTCCACTCGAACTACACAATCCCATCGCTCATGCATTGGATGAATCTTACACAGCAATCACACATGCGCAACACAAGTGGTCTACCTTTCTCACATTTTCTTGCATGTCACAGCCAAGGGAATGCATACAATCAACATCTACACGCAATGTAGCACAACATCATGACAACACCACAAAATTCGTGTCATGCACTATCACTCATCATTGTTCTATTGTCACTTGTAAGCTCAGAGTGTGTTTGTTTGCATTGTTTGATCCAAATGGATCCAAGAATGCCCTCTAAGTCTTCATGAATCTATTAAAAATCATGCCAAAACCAAAAATCCCTTAAAGGATCGAAAAATAGCGAAAGAGGGACACCCTTAGTAGGGTGGAGAAGCACTATTCGGAGGCCCAAAATTCGTGAAATTAATAAACATACAGGAAAAATAAGTGATGCACAGCAACCATTCGATATGGCCAATCAACAGTCCAGATCGGATCGGTAATCGCAATCGGCAGTGACCTTCGGCAGAGATCGGCGAGATCCACATGAGTCTTGTGACTACGATTGGTGGATCGCTATCGATGGGGATCGTCGTTTCATATATATTATATATATATATATATATTATATAATATATATATATATATATATTGTGATGAGTGAACGGCGGAGTGAATCTAGACCGTCGATCAAGCGCGTAGATTGATGGCCCATATTAAATCGGCAGATCGCTGTCGGAGTATATAGAGGAGTGCTTTATGATAGCTTGAGGGTCATGACGATGAGCGATTGCAATATATTGCATCACCACATCACATCGGTACTATGCAGTGGAGCAGGTCGATACCCATAAGGGCAGTGATATTACGGACCTGATAATCGGGTAGGTGGAATTGCATATATATTGAAGTCTGGAAAACTATGTTTTCCTTTGTAAATCACATTTTCGCAAACAAACGAAATATCAAGGGGAAAGGTGTCGATGCGATGTTGCAGACCTGAGAGGGTTCATTAACAATATTAGATAAAATTTCAAGTCCAAAATGTGGGGATTTACAACATTTTAGTGTATTTTCATATTAAACGAAATACACAGAGGCAGAGCCATCCCGATATGTGATATGCGACCGATGGGTGGACCTGATAGGGGATTAAACCATATTTAAAGGAGTTTGAAGTCCGACATATCATTTTTTGGCAGATTTTTCCTGTTTATACTTATTTCTCTGTGTTGATGAAAAATGACCAGGTTTGGGAATTCGATGGAGTTTAAGGGACCCAGGCATTCTTCCGTTATGGAATCTGTGGCCACCTCCCCTTCAGGCATTCTACCATACCTGGGAAACACTGGAAGAGGGATTCAAATGGACAGAGGCCTGGGAGAGTAAAGGACAAGGAGATGAAATGAACAGACAGCCTAGAATGGCTTTAAAAGCCACAGACAGAGCGCAAACAGGCAGGCAGTGTTCAAAAGCAAATGCGAGACGGAGTTTAGAGCAGATTGAGAGCTGTGTGGGAGTCTGTGTACTTAAAGAAAGCTTGAAGGATTCAAGTGAAGCTCTTGTTATTATAATCCATTTGTGTGTGAGGCTCAAATTGAGCTCACTGTTGTAAACAAAACTCTACTTGAAGACATAAAAGAGAGGTCGCCACTGAAGGTTGGACTAGGAGATGTAGCCCAGGAGTATTGGGTGAACTCCTTATTAAATTTTTTGTGTCGTGTGTTATCTATTATGTTTGTTTACTGCTTCATTGTCTGTGCATTTCACAATCTTATCGATCCATTGCATATAATGACATAGACTAATCCATGCACATAAGTTTATAATACCTTATTAATTATCTTAGATCTCATTTTCAGATCAAGTGGTATCAGAGCTTTAGGTTTCTAAGGTTAGACAAGCTTGTGCTGGATTTTTTTTGAATGATAACTAGATCAAAGCTTAAACTAGGAAAAGGAGAATTGGTTGAAACTAACCCAGAAATTGGTAGAGTCTATACTAGGAGGAAAATGTCAGAAGAAATTCCCTTGGAATCAGACTCTCAATTCATGGACAGTTTCATGACTATGAGAGCCATGGTTGAAGAAATGTATAGAGAATTCAGGAAAGGTCTAAGTGAAGATTCTTCAACTTCGGAGCATGACAAAGGAGCAAAATAATCTCTCCTAAATGACCATTCTAAAGGCAAAGGGAAAGAAGAAAAGCTTCCCAAACCTCCTGATAGTCCCGAAATTAAAAAGAAGAAAACATCTTTGATTAAATTAGATGTTAAATTTGATTTGCCAATATATGATGGAGAGTTAAATGCAGAGAAGCTAGATAACTGGATTAGGCAGATTGATGTGTATTGCAGGGTGTAGAGCATTGACTCAAACAGAAGTAAGATTCAGTTGGCTAGCCTACGCCTTGGAGGAACTTCCTTGGTATGGTGGGAAGGTAGAACACAAGTTGACTTGAAGAATAATGGTAAAATTCTTTCTTTCTGGAGTGAATTTGTTTTTGCAATTAGAAAAAACTTCTATCCACTAGCGTATATGGAGCAAGCTATGATGAGTTGCCAAATTTTTCGCCAATTAAAAGGGAAAAGTGTACAAAGCTACACCCAAGAGTTTAGAAAGAGAGCTTTGATTCTAGGCATTTCTTTAAACTCACTTGAAACTTTGCTAAAGTATATATGTGATCTACATATTTATTTGAGACATACCATTCTCATGTTTAATGCTACTAGCATTGATGAGGTATCTGTCCAGGCTACCCATCTAGAAGAAAGAGGCAAGAATGTGAACCCAAAGATTGGGGGACCATCCAAACCCACTGAAAGCAAGAACAAGGAAAAGAGCAAGCATAAATGGAAATAGAGGAAGGCCAATACTGTACAGAAGGCCAAACCTTAATGCACTCATTGCAAGAAGGTTGGACATGATGATGAGCATTGTTGGTCTTGGCATCCGGACCTGAAACCGAAGAAGTTTGATGGCAAGAAGAAGAAGGTCGCTGCTGCTGTTCTAAGAGATTTGGGGTCAGACTCAGGTGATGAAACAACCATCACAGCCATAGGTATAAAAGGTAAAAATTCTGAAGCATCTACTAGTAATTCTACCCAAACTATCGATAGTGAGGAAAATGAGAGAAGAAGACATGAGCTTTTTCATATTACAGTTATTTCCAAGCATCAAAAGATTGATACTTTGTTTGATAATGGCTCACAAGTAAATTTAATTTCTAAAGCAATTGTAAATAAATTGGGATTGCTAACCACACCTCACAAGAAGCCATATCCGTTAGGTTGGTTATGTGATAAAGCAAAGCTACAAGTGACTAGACAATGTAAACATAGGTTTGCCATTGGTTCAACATTTGTAGATGAGGTTGAGTTAGATGTAATTCCCTTGGATATATGTTGAATTGTTTTAGGAATCCCTTGCTTATATGATAGAAAAGCCATCTTCTATAGAGCTGAAAATAAGTATCAACTTGTTAAAGAGGGAATAGAATATATTGTAAGAGCTCACAAACTCAAAAGTAATTATACTCTCATAAACTCAGAGCAGATGAAAAGAATTGTAAATTCATGCAAGCAATTTTTACTAATGGTTGTAAAGGAAAAGAAACCTGAAAAAACCAATATATTTGAGGGTTGTGATGCTAAACAGTAAGCTAATTTAGAAAAGGTTGTTTCCAAATATGATATATTATTTCAAGAACCTAAAGGTTTGTCACCAAAAAGGGAATTGTACATGATATTAATTTTCAGCAAGATGCTTCATTGCCTAACATCGGAATGTACAGGTTATCCACTTTAGAGATTGTAGAAATCAAGAAGCAGGTACAGGAGCTGCTCAAGAGAGGGTTCATCAGACCAAGCACATCACCATGTGGATCTCCAATCGTGTTGGTGAGAAATAAGGATGGTTCATGGAGGATGTGCATTGATTACTGAGCACAGAATAAAATAACGATCAAGAATCATTATCCCCTTCCTCGTATTGATGATCTATTGGATAAGATGAAAGAGGTTGTTTACTTTTCCAAGTTGGACCTACGTAGTGGTTACCATCAGGTCAGAGTAGCAGAGCAAGATGAATGGAAGACTGCTTTCAAAACAAAGCAAGGGCTGTATGAATGGCTAGTTATGCCTTTTGGCTTAACTAATGCTCCTGCCACTTCCATGAGAGTAATGAATGATGTACTAAGGCCTTTTATTGATGATTTTTTAATTGTATATTTGGATGACATTCTTGTACTTATTAAAACATGGGAAGAAAATTTGCAGCATGTAAAGCGTTCTCAAGATGTTTTGAAAAAGGAAAATCTCTATGTTAAGTTATCAAAATGTGAATTTGGAAAAACATCTTTGAATTATTTGGGTCATATAGTAGGGGGTTGTGAATTGAAGATAGATCCCTCTAAGGTTGCAGTCATCGTAAACTTGCCTAAACCCAAGTCTACTACTGAAGTTAGAAGCTTCCTAGGGGCAGCACAATATTGGAGAAAGTTTATTGCTAACGTTTCCTTAATTGCAGCTCCTTTACATGCATTGACAGGATTGAAAAAGGTGTTTCAGTGGAGAGGCAAACAATAGAAAGCCTTCGACACCTTGAAAGAAAAAATTAGTACAGCACCAGTACTAGCATTGCCAAATCTTCAACAACCATTTGAAATCTAAATCGATGCCAGTGATTATGCCATTGGAGCAATGTTGATGCAACATGGTAAACCCATATGCTACCATTTTGAGACTTTTAATTCTGTAGTAGTTAACTATCCTACATATGATAAAGAATTATATGCATTAGTTCAGAGTGTGAAGAAGTGGAAACATTACTTAATAGGCAAAGAAACAATAATACATACTAATCATCATCCACTTCAGTACTTGCACTCACAAACTAATTTGCAATAATCAAGACACTATAGGCGGATGGGTTTCCTACAGTAGTTTCATTTAGTCATCAAATATAAAAAGGGCATACACAATAAAGTTGCAGATATGTTGTCCAGACCAATCATAAATGCATCTACTATACTTAAGCATAATTCAGTAATGCATGAAAGCTGCATTGAACAATATGCTCAAGTTATAGACTTTAAATATGTATATGCAGCTTTAAGTAATGGCAAAAAGGCAGAAGAAGTGGATTACTATACTAAGGACCAACTCTTGTATCATTTGGGAAAGCTATGCATTCCACAAACAAAGAGAATTAATACAATTGGGGAAGCACATACTTCTCTGATATCATATCAATTTGGTGTAAGCAAAACAATTGCACAACTACAAAGATACTGCTATTGGCCAAAAATGCATGAAACATTTTCTAGATATGTAAGAGAGTGTACCATGTGTGCTAAAAGCAAGCCCATCAATAGAAAACTAGGCTTGTACACTCCACTACTAGTCCCTTCCTATCCCTAGGAAAGTGTTTCCATGGACTTTGTTGGGGGATTGCCAAAATCTAGAAACGGGCATGACTATTTATATGTTATTGTGGACAAGTTCATCAAAATGTGTATTTTAATACCCTGTAATAAACATATTACAGTTGAACACATAGCGAAATTGTTCTTTCAGCATGTCTGGGTGCATTTTGGGTTACCCACTTCCATAGTATCTGATCGAGACTCCCGATTTTTTGGGAAGTTTTGGTAAAGTGTATGGGAATTAATGGACACCACACTGAAGAAAAGCACAACCTTTCATCCACAGACAAACGGCCAAATAGAGGTAGTCAACCGAACAATGATCCAATTGCTCAGGGGTTATTGCAGCAAGCATCCCAAGCTTTGGGATCAACATTTATGTTTTGTGCAACATGCTTACAACTGTGCTAAACATTACTCTACACAGAGATCTCCTTTTGAGACCTGTTTTGGTTTTATACCAAGGTCTCCCTTGGATTTTGTCTTTGAAAAAGATATAGCAATTGCTGGACATAGTGATGTCGATAAAGCAACGAGATTCATTGAATAGATCCAAGAGATTCACAAGGCAGTTTAGGAACAGCTGGAAAAGAGCCAAGCCAAATACAAGGCAAGGTATGATAAACACTGGGTGGAGCACAACTTCCAAGTTGGCAATCAAGTATGGCTGTATATCAACAAGGACAGAATGCAAGGTGAAGGAAAGAAGCTGAAGCCAATAAGGTATGGGCCTTTTAAGGTACTTGAGAAAACTGGGGAGAATGCTTTCCGCCTTGATTTGCCAGCATACATGCACATCTATTCAGTAGTAAATGCAGAAAATTTAAGACTGTTTGAACCTTCATTAATTGAAGATCTTGAAGAGCAAAGTCAATTGCCTTCCATTGCTGATCTGTTGCCTGAATACCTTAATGAGCTACAGGAAGATACAGTTCTGGACAGGAAGGTGAGGGCAACGTGCAGAGGAGATGTTGAGTACCTATGGGTTGGACTCAAAGGTTCAAAACCCAGCGGTGCAAAATAGATAGAGAATGGACAAGTGAGGTAGCAATATCCTCACTTGATTAATGCTTGAAAACCAACTTTTGGTGGTCCAAAAGCCTTTTTCAGTGGGAAGGCATGATCCAAATGGATCCAAGAATGCCTTCTAAATCTTCATGAATATATTAAAAATCATGCCAAAGCCAAAAATCCCTTAAAGGATCGAAAACAATGAAAGAGGGACACCCTTAGCGGGGCAGAGAAACATTATTGGGAGGCCCAAAACCCATGAAATCAATAAAAAGATAGGCGAAATAAGTGATGCACAGTAATTGTCCAATATTGCCAATCAACAGTCCAGATCGGATTGGTAATCGCAATCAGTGGTGACCTTCGGCAGAGATCAGCGGGATCCACATGAGTCTTGCGACTGCGATCGGCAGATTGCTATCGACGGGGATCGACGCTTTATATATATATATTATATATATAATATATATAATATATTTAATATATATTATATATATATATATATATATATTAATATATATATATATATATATATATTATATATAATAGATATATATATATATATTATATAAAGATATATATATATATATATATTATATATATTATATAGTTATATATATATATATATATATTATAATATATATATTGCGATGAGCGAATGGCGGAGTGAATTTGGACCGTTGATCAAGCTCGCAAATCGAAGACCCATATTAAATCAACGAATCGTTGTTGGAGTATATAGAGGAGCACTTTATAATGGCCCGAGGGTTATTGCGATGAGGGATTACGATATATCACATCGCCGCATCGCATCAAAACTATGTAGTGGAGCGGGGCCAATACCCATAAGGGCAGCGATATTATGGACCCGATAATCCGATAGGCCGAATTGCATATATATTGAGGTCTAGAAAACTATGTTTTCCTTTGTAAATCACATTTTTGCAAACAAATGAAAAACCAAAGGGAAAGGCGCCGATGCGATGTTGCAGAACCAAGAGGATTCATTAACAATATTAGACATAATTTCAAGTCCAGAATGCAGGGATTTACAACATTTTAGTGTATTTTCATATTAAACAAAATACACAGAGGCAGAGCCATCCCGATATGCGATATGCGATCGGTGGACAAACTTGATAGGCGATTAAACCATATTTAAAGGACTTTGAAGTTCGACATATCATGTTTTGGCGGATTTTTCCTGTTTATGCCTATTTATTTGTGTTGATGAAAAATGGCCACATTTGGGAATCTGATGGAGTTCAAGGGACCCAGGCATTCTTTCCTTATAGAATCAATGGCCACTTCCCTTTCAAGCATTATACCATAGTTGGGAAACACTGGAAGAGGGATTTGAATGGACAGAGGCCCAGGTGACTGAAGGACAAGGAGATGAAAAGAACATACAACCTAGAATGGCTTTAAAAGCCACAGATAGAGTGCAAACAGGCAAGTAGTGTTCAAAAGCAAATGCGAGACAAAGTTTAGAGCAGATTGAGAGCTGTGTGAGAGTTTGTGTACTCAAAGGAAGCTTGAAGGATTCAAGTGAAGCTCTTATTATTATAATTTGTTTGTGTGTGAGGCTCTAATTGAGCTCACTGTTGTAAATAGAACTATGCTTGAAGACATAATAGAGAGGCCACCACTGAAGGCTGGACCAGGAGATGTAGCCCAGGAGTATTGGGTGAACTCCTTATTAAATTTTTTGTGTCATGTGTTATCTATTATGTTTGTTTACTACTTCATTGTATGTGCATTTCGAAATCTTATCAATCCATTGATATAATGACATACACTAATCCATGCACATAAGTTTGTAATACCTTATTAATTATCTTAGATCTCATTTTCAGATCACTGTTACATCTTTCTTGTTTGCTGGTTCACACAACTATATTGTTCACAAACCTTGCTTTCAACAACACGGGTCAACCAATGCATGGATGGATGCATTGGAAGTATCACTTCATGTGAGATGACCCATGCACTATTAGCTTAGGAGTAGGAGTAGGAGTAGTGTTTGCTTGCATGCTTGTTTTTTTACATGCTTTGTTTGTTTGTTTGCTTGCTTGCTTGTTTGCTTACTTTCTTTGCTTTCACTTTTTCTTCTATTCTTGCTTTGCTTTGTTGTTTGTTAGTTCACTCGTTTCATTTCGTAGGATAGTTTTGCGTGAAACCATGTATGACTGTTGAAGCAAGCTAGGTGAAGTACAAGAGGCCTTGTGTTGCTATCACTACTTGGTTATCTGTCATCCTACCTCTGTATGAAGAAATTATTACTTTTAGTCCATGATACATCGATGGAAAATACATATTTTTCAAAGTGAACCTTCGTGAAAACGCAATGCTTGTGTGCTAACTAGTGTCACCTACTCTAGTCGGTTGTTTTTGGGTTAACCCTTGTCAGCTCAATCAAGTAGAGTAAGGTGAGGGGGAAAACCTTAATAGGCACGTCAAAGGTACAATAAACTACTTCTCTATAGGAACAACCTCTTCTGCTTCTAATAAGTCAGGATCCCTCTTCCGCCTCTAAAATAAATAAGTGTTATGCACAGCTACGAAGATGAAAATGAAAAAAATGAAAAAGTGAAAAAAGTTTGAAAAAAATGAAAATGAATAAGGAAAAAGAAGAGAAAGGCTTCCTACGCAGAGAGGTGATACAAGAAACTCCGCCAGGGTACTGACCAGGCTTGCTGGCAGCTGAGTCATGCTTGTGGTCCTATGTGACTTCATCGGGGTACTGTCTAGGCCTACTAGCAACGGAGCAACACCAGAGATGAAACCAAGACTCCGACGACTATACTACTTGTGCAACAATATACCCCTCAGCCACAATCGAAATAATTGTGTTGACTTGGATTGGAATGTGTGTCAATCGACCAAGAGTTTGGTAGATGCTACATCATACAATCAAGATAGTGTGAAACCCAGAGGAGTTGAGAACTGAGTAATACTACCAGCGGTGTTAGACTTGCTTTTCATGAATAAGGTGCATTCAGAGAGCTGGAGTTCTACCAGTGTGTCACCAAGTGTTGTAGCGGCTATAACCACCCTCCAAAATTTTGCCTTAGCTTTGTTTTGGAGCCTCCCTTCCAACCTTCACCACAGCTTGTCTTGCTTCATCAGGTTCACAAGCTTCAGTGTTTTGATTGGGCAAAGGCAGCTTGTCGATCAAATCTTGATGCATTCCCCTCACAGGTTCTTCACCGGGACTTGGTACAGTTGCAGGCTGAGTAGCTTCCCCAAGAAAATTATGCATTTCTGGAGGGAAGCCAGCCTTCCCTAAAAAAATTGTGCAATCCTATTTGGTAGCCTGATGGGCTCCAAGATTGTGCAATTCTGCTAGTCAACACTCGCAGTAGGAATTACGTAATTTTTCCCAGTAGGGCTGCTCAGCCTAGAATTTGTGCAAATCTGGGCAGCAGTCAACTACTTTGCCCATAAATTGTGAAAATATACTAGGAAGCCAGCCCAGATTCCAACCAGAAATGCGTATTTTCTCCCAGCAGTCGAGCAGTCTCTTGCATGTGCAGCTGAGTTGACCGGTTCCCTTCGAGACCAAGAAAAACTGGCTTGCATGCATATGGTGCTTCTCCCAAGGTAGCATGCAAAGGCATCCCTTGTTTCAGGGATCTTTTTCTAGCAATTGGAGGTTACATCCAAGGATCATTTCATAAACCTCCCAACAAGTGTCGCTTTCCATATATTTGTGGCATGTGCATCACAAACCTCGATGTTATCAAAACTCATCAACTGGACACTGCAGAGCTCATTCCTCACATCAACCTTTCAACTCTGACATCCTAGATCACATCTAGGAGCTGTCGGCACATTCAGCTCAACTGTTTTGGGGTAAGCCCACTTGTCATGCCTTGTCTTTCAATTCTGTCGCTTTTGTGCTTTCACTTGTATGAGTAGTGTCTGCTTGATTTCTTTGAACACCTAATACCATTTACATGTATATTAGCTTATCCTAACACCAATTCAGTTTTCCTCAACATCTCACTGTTGTCGCATGCATGAAACTGTTTTTCGTGAACGGTCGCTGATTCGGTGACTTGCCTCACTCACATGCATGTTATTCCATTTTCTGAATCTATCATTCACCATTTGCATGCATCATCATTCACTTATTCTTACACTCAATATCACCATGCATTCACACTCACATTCACTTTCAGTTGCTCGTCGGCGAGTCTGGATAGCCTTCGCCCAGACTCTGCCTTAGCAAGAGCGTCACCAAGATAGCATTGCGCAATCCTGAGAGGGAAGGCTTTGCCTTCCCCTCCAGAAATGTGCATTTCTACCTAGCAGTTGTTCCCCAAGCCTATTTTGTGCAATCCAGAGGGACAGTGATTGTTGGCCTAGAAAATTGCGCTATGAGGTCACTGAGCCTGCAGCCGTTGCCAGTTGAGATTGTACATTACGCAATTCCAGAAATCAACAGCCAGAATAGACTGTGCATTGCACAGTTCCAATAGTCGGTCAGTCTCCGAGCAGCCCAGACAATACCTTGTGCAGTCTTGGCAGTCAGTCTCCTGACCTCCCAACCGAAATTGCGCAACCTTCACGATCAGTCACATAGGTATGTTGAAAGTCAGTTCTCAAGTTCATTTTGGTTTTTGACTGACATATTGTTTGCCATGTCTCCAGGTATTGCAGGTGTTCATCTGCCTCTCAGCAGTGTAGGTACAATGGTTTCCAAGAGAGCAGAGTCGAAGACACCGTTTAGAGCACACCTGGAGATGCAGTCGATCAAATGTCTATGAGCTTTCCTACTCACAAAGATATAAAGTTGTTTGTAGACAAGAACATCAAGATATCATAGCAAGCAACATCATGAACAACATCTAAAGGTAGCATACCAAACATAGTGAATACAACGAATGCAACAAATGCAGTGAATGCAAGAGGAAGGTTTTTGAAAACACAGAGGCAGAACAAAGCTGCAAGATCAAGCAGATCCATCGATAATGAAAGCAACTTTGGAGACTCAGGATATGAGGTGACGGTGCGACATGAAGATCACGGAAAGATAGAGAATGGAACAGAGAATTAGTTGCATGTGTTGAAGAAGTAACTCAAGAAGAGCATGAAGTTGCATAGACACACGAATGAGTTGCAGTAGAAACAGGAATAGTAGTGGGTGCAACATGCACTCACAGATGAAACTGTGCCCATACAAGTTAAAGATCCATCCCAGCAGCTGACACAGAGCAGACATGGTGAGCAGTGTTGTTGATCGTATGTAAGGGATTCAACAGTATGCATGTCATTGTGCACACGCATGGAATCCAACCCATTCAACACACTCACCAAGGCGAAGACAAGAAGAAAGTCCAACTAGAGCTAAACATGTTTTTGGTTCAGTCGCACCCCAAGAATATCATGCACATGTTAGCAGAAGATTTGGATGAAGGGGCCAAACCAATGCACTGGTTGCAACAGAGGCAAGAGTTCCCTTTAGCAAAATATCACCATGAGGTGCATGCACACCTTCACAGACGACCAAGCTTAGCATCAACTTACCACCTTCACCATCACAAGAATGTCAAAGAGTTGGTCTCATCACAGTGGACTGAGTTTCAGTGATGTCTTGCATGGCTTGCTCAAGCCATGTTGTCTCACATGAGTACATGTGCCTTAATGTTGAGTCATGTCAAGTGTAAGTCAAGTGTCAATAGTTGGACGTAACAGTCATAGAGTAGGCAAAGAATCATAAGGGTAGTTGAATGGTCACAAAGGGGAATGTTAAGGGTCACCCCACCCTTTTCGATAAATAGTCCCTCATAACTCATTGTAAGGGCTTTTGATCAGCCAAGCTTCTCATAAGACTATCTTGAAGAAAGATTAGACAGTATTGTAACACACCCTGGCTTCTCCACTGCACAGAGCTAGATCGTCTCTTTGGAGGAGTAGGAGGATTTGGTTGCAATGCTTTATTGTTGGGGCTAGCAGGTTTACATGGATGTATTGTATGATTGGGACTTACACTTGTTTATATAATAAGACCCAACACATTTTCATGCATACGTTGTTATTGTGGTTGGACTGCCCCTGTTGCTTAGCAATATATGTTGTTTAACTTATTTTTTTGTGTATCAACTACTTCGTATGCGATTATATGTATATTGTTGTAGATGTTTTGTTGGTTTAACCATCACTTTGGATTTTTGATTGATCTGCTTTCTCGCTTGTGATGCATCTTCGCTCGTGTGTTCCCTTCTTAGCTGAGTACTGCTACAGGTTACTAAGGGGTGCAATCATCTCTCCCCCTACATGTTAGAACTTCTCATTCACCTTGCTTGACTCACTACAGGGGTCATACACTTGCTAATGATAGAGTTATCTTACTTACCTCTGTGCAACATCGCGGTCAAGGCATTACCGTACGACCCACTATTGGGACTCCTACAAAAAATGGTCTGAGGTCTAATTGGGTATTGTTATCGGGGAGATCCCCTTGACATGTTGGTGGGTCCAACACCGTCAACACAATGGAAGAGGTTTGATTAGCCATCGAGCCCATCTGATACCTCAAAACATGGCTCTAACCTCACCGCCAATATTTTGCTCCTGAACTCTCTGGACTGCTGGGAATCACATCCACAATGTGTCCTTATCATGAGACCTGCAACTCCTATCGACTTCCATATTGTGCCATCACTGTAATCATCATTCCAATAAGCCTACTACTATGATGATTCTCTACATGAAGCCTACAGTTACCAAGAGATTCTTCCTGGGCAATCACTACAAGCATCTGTTGTAACAAGCAACTAAGATTGTGTGGTTGACATCAATTCCAACACTCCTACCCACTATTAGGCACTGCTAACTGGCCAACACATCTCCCCAGAATGACTGTTTACATCAAATGACAACACACTTGTAGATGCCTTCACTAGGCCACTGGCCATCCACACAATGCCAACTATCCAACAAAGAACACATGACCCAACATGTGCTATGCAGTCAACTAGCTTAGCAAATCTATGGTGAGGCCTAATAAATTATATTGGAAGGTAGCAAATAACGTGTTACGGACCTAAGAGGCACTACCCAATATGGATTATGGTATAGATGGATAGGGGAAGTGAAGCTACAACGCTTCACCGATGTAGATAGGGAAAGGAGTCCATCTGACAAGAAAAGTACATCAAGTGTTATCTTTAGTGTTGGGTTTGCAACTATTTCCTGGTATAAGAGGATGCAAAAGATCTATGGCACTTAGCTTAGTAGAGGTTGAATACATGGTTGTAAGCCAAGAAACATGTGAAGAAATCTAGACGAGGAAAATACTTGTGGGACTTTTTGATCCAGAGATGGATCTAACTATGATATATTGTGATAACCAGATTTAATATCTCTGAGAATTCGATATTTCATGATAGGTCCAAGCATATTGATATTTGGTATCATTATTTGTGGGATTGTGTGCAGAGGAGAATTATGTTGCTACAGTACATTCAAATTGAGGAGCAAGATTTTGAAATCTTGGCAAAGGAATTATCAAGAAGTAAATTATAACTCCACAAGGTGAGGTGGATAAAACCCTCTCTTTCTAAGAGGGTTTGTTGAAAAAATGTAGTAAGAAAGGCTCAATTTGACTTTACCCTTAGTCAAATTGAGTAAAACGAATTTCCATATTAGCAGGACAACTTGGAGGAATTTAATTAGTTTGACATGGATCTTGTCACTCAGTTAACTTAGTAAATTCAAGCAATAGGTCTTGAAGTTCAGTTATGCACGTGTGCTTTCTAAATTTTAGTAGTCCAGGTTAGTTATTTTCAATTGTATTTAGTTAACCAACCTCTAACTATTGATAGAGTCAAGTGAAGGTCAATGGTGCAGTGGTCCAACATTCTAACTCAAATATTTGTTAGTTAACTGATCAATCAACCCAAAATAGCTAGTGCGTGCAAGGAATTCGAATTGCTTAGTTGAAGTGGAGATGAAAAGGCGGTGTAACATCATGTGTAAACTAGTTTTGAGTGTACAGGTGTTTCATGCAGTCAGTGATCAATCCTTGGGAATTGCGCAATCAATTTGGAGGTAATTTTATGGGTCAATTTCCTCAAGATTTGTGCAACGAAATATGAGGCTTGTTGGGAAAATAATTGGCTAAGTGTTTGCCATAATTTTTCATTGAGAATAGAGAACAATTATCCCTTTTCAGGTTGTGCTAAGAGATGGAGCAAGCCATTGTAATAGTTTCTCTATTCAAATGATTAATGCAAAGATTCTTGAGGGGTTTTTCCCATTTAGGTTCCCATATAAATCACTATGTATTTGTGGTTTTTTTTATTTCATGTATATGCATGTTGTTTTAAATTGTGGTTTCCATTCCGCATATCAGTAGAGTAGAATTGTGTCTCTTATTTTTTATTTTGAAATCTTGAGCAGTTACAATTTCTACCAAATTTCTACATCACCTTTAATTATTATCTAGTCATGTGAGATAAATTTGATGTGCCAAGTGTTGTCCCTCTACTCAGTTACATAAGGTAGAAGTTTTCTCTCCCAAAACATATTTTGTTTGTCCCTTGTGTGCTCCATTTTTATATATGAGTCATATGGAAGTGTGGAGGTTTTTGTTCCTTCATTTCCATGGGGCCAACACACAAATCCCAAGTGAGGGATGACTCTCACGCCCTATCCAATGCTCCAAATGTCACACTCCAATATATAATTGGTCACTTACTCCATGTTCTGAGGGTGCACCTTTAACCAGACACACCCAATATTGTCTCACTTTCCATGTGATGGGGTACACCTTTAACTAACTACACTCAATACTCATCTCACTTCATCATTTATTATGGGTTGTGCCTTTAAATAGTCATGCCCAACTCAACTCAACTCACCATATTGTATGGGTTATACCCAATTCTCTCACATCTTGTCCCATATAAAGTCATCAATCACCAATTCTACATGCCTCACTTATCTTACACACTCACTTGTCTCATATATCTTGTGTCAATAACTAACACATTGGTCCACATTGTGTCAATGATAATAATTGAACTCTTTTGATCACTAAAAACTAAAGTGTATGTGATATAGAAAGTGTATGTGTTGGGAACCCCAAATTTCCAACTAAACACCAACATACAAGTGTTACACATAGCTGTGACAAACACTTTACACCCAATGGTACTGTTGCCTCATTCTCCATCTCAGTCTTGGATGAGGTATGTGTGCTCATCACACAGAGGGCCTAAAGTCCTCCCCCACTAAAAATTGTTTCCATCTTTGGAAACATTCCAACAAACAAACTCATGTCACTAATTTAAGACTAACTATCAAAATGATGTACTATACCATAGATCTTGTTTTTTTGTCATCTACCTATGAACAAGATTGCATGGCTCCATGTATTGGATCCCCCTGTATCTCCAAATAATTAGGTAGCTAATATGATCATAATTCCAAATCCAAAAGAACTCACTTCGTCACATGAATGCAACCACCTCAAATATCTGCAAAATCTAAGAAACTCCTCAAATCGTCATGCTCTACTCATAATAGAGGCACCCTTGGTCATCCCACCATATGAATTACTACCTAAATATTCTATTGATCCATATCCTCATGGCACAATGTGAAGGTGAAGTATGGTAGTCATGCCAACCAACTTCTCCATCTGCATTTTGTAACTATCTTGCTGGAATAAATCCTCTATATCTTTGTTTCATATACACCAACAAAGGAATATGGGAATCTATCCTACCTCTTGTCTCCTTAACGAGACTCTCCAACTCCATATAATGGGCCCACACTCTTCTATAATGGTATATTTAGATGAGCCAATCACTTCTATGGCTCATATATACTAAGGCACATCTCTTCACTGGTGTGGTAGTGTCTGCAACACCCTCCAAAATTTTGGCCTACACTCAAATTTCAGAGCCTTCCTTGGTTTTTCCTTTAATGGTTGTAGACACTCAAGCTCATTCCTTGAGCTCTATCAAAGTGTTTTCACCCTTTTGCTTGCCCAACCAACTATCATCTTTTGGCATGTTGATTTCTTTGTCATGCTTGCGATCTTGTTCTAGTCATTTCGAAGGTTTGAATTTGTGTGTTTGGGTTGGTTTAGCTATGTGAACACCTGTCGCACTCTCACACAAAGTTGTAAGCACTTTTGCACAAGTGTCATCATAGTCGTCCAAAGTTCTATCCCAAGTGTTGCATTTGTCGCTTTCATCTCTAGACAATCCCATAAAGGGTCATGCTTTGCTATTTTGTCCCAGTGGTTAGTGTCGCCATGTTCTCAAAGTATGTTAAGTGTGTAATCAAAATCTCGAGTCTTCACGAGTCCACTTGCCTTTCACACTTAGCCATTTTACTAAAAATATGTTGACGGAACAACTCGATTTCACCAGACCTCGACTAAGATGCACTGCGTAGTCTCACCCATTATTGGTGCTTTTCTATCTCTTCGAACTGCACAATGCATGAGGTTGTCCTCTCGGTGAGTTGCACTGCACAATCCCTAAAATGAGTAGTTTTCTTCCTTCCCAGAACTGAGAAGAAAACTGCCTTACACCCTATCTGAACTATGCATTTCCCAAGCACACACATCAAGCCTCGTTCCTACCTGCTACAATCTCTCATTGCATAGAGTCTTGAGCCTACACTACTCCCAAAAATTGCACATAAGTGTCTTCCCAATGAACTCCCTCATTTGGGACTCACTGCTCTAAAAAATTGTGCAAACCTATCCTCTGGTCCCTTTGTTGTCCTACCTTGTCTTCCTCCTGGAAACTACACAGAGGTATCCCTAAGGGTCCCACGTTGCAGGTGCCATTGGTATCCTTGACTGTGTAATTCTACCTCTCAATGGACTTTGCGCAGTTTTCCCAGACGGTGAAGATTGCGCACCAAAGTTCTGCGTCCAAGCCTGAGTTGCACTCTACGTAGTCTTGGTGACTAGTCCTCCCTCCTTGTCACCTAGAACTGTGCATTGTGCAGTTGTTGGGCCCTCTTCCAGCTTGTAATCTGTCCCATTCCTAAAACACAAAAAATAATGCATCATGTTAGACTAGGAGGTTTTGGATTTGATTTTGTCCCATCATGAGTGAATTGCAGGAATAAGTAGACTGATAGATCAAGGTGAGACAATGAACAGAATGAAGGAGGAGCACACATGCTAGAATACTTGCTTGCAGCTGGATGGACGTACAAAGAAAATCAAGAAGCAATTGAAAGGAACACATGCCTAGAACCACCTTACAAGACCAAGACCATCAAAGACCCATCAGTGCCAAGCCATGTGGAGGAGAAGACAAAGTACACACAAGAGTACATCCATCACTTAACAGCATAGCAACTTGACATGGACATCATAGCTAGCCAGTACATGTCAGTAGTGTCGCGTTAATTTGTGTCATGAGTTGTCAAAGCCACATCACCGCCATGGGCCATATCTTTTGTAACTAAATGTAATGTAAAGTGGAAGGCCAAAGGACACACACAAGAAGTTGAAGAGTCATGTTATTTGAAAAGTCATAGGAAGTTCAACAGTCATGAGGGTAGTCCAAGAGTCACAAGGGTCAAGCAACACCCTTGGCTATATATACTGCCCCCATAGTATGGGCAAGGACTTTTCACCTTGGCTCCTCCTTCATAGCCTTGAGAGTAGACAATCAGTTCTTTAAGGTGTGAGGAATGGCTCCAACGTCCCACTACTGGGACTAGTGATGTATGGTGTACAAATGGGTCTTGGGAATTTTTCTTAATACAGAAGCTTGTTAAGGCTAGCACGTTTTCATGCATGTTTTGTAGATGTTTGTAAGACTATTATTTTGGCATTTCTAATGCATGTTTATTTCACCTGTACTAAGATAGTTGAACTATTTCAGTTGTTTTAGTACTTATATTGTTGGGAATGTGTTGTATTAGTTATCACTGTTGTCTCATCCCTGTGGACTACTCCATGAGATACTAGACAGGTTACCTTTGTGTACTATTTATCACCGTTGTCATGTCCTCCTGAACTACTCCGCCAAATACTCGACATACCATCTTTGTGTTTAGCTTCCAACAACTGTCACAACCATGTGGACTACTCCACTAGATGGTGTACGTGTTGTCCGCTTCACTTCAGTTTTAACGATTGCCACATCTGATGTGGAATATTCCGTTGGATGTTGGACATAACTTTGTGGTTCGCGTGTGTATCTTCTGGAGTGGTACTATTACCTCTCACTTAGAGGCTCACTTTACTCTCTCCCTTTTCAGTAAGAGAACCAAGACACGAGTTACATTACGCACTCACCAGGCATACTCACCTCACGTTTTTTAAGACACCAGCATAACACTCTCATGTGTTGAATAACAAGATCTAAGGAAAATCTCTAAGTAAATGGAAACCAGTCCATCGTACTAGATGGGACTCCTACACAAAATGGTGTAAGGTCTAATTGGGACTTCATACTAGGGAGATCCCCTAATGTTAGTGGGTCAATCACATTCAACATTTTTGGTGCTAGAAGGAGGGCCACCAACAGTTTATGGCTGATTTTCCAACTAACCCAACTCATCCATCATATGGTCAAGGCAGTAACACTCATTCCCTCTCCCCTACGTGCAACTCTGAAGTTGGTAATTTCTCACCTCCTAGACCCGAACGTAAAATTTCGTATCAGCATATCCATGTTGTTCGTTCCATCACCCTTCAATTCACTAAAGTTGTTGGACTGATTCCAGGAGTGTACGCTCTTCCATATTTGCAAAGGAAGCAAAAGACTACTCCCATAGGAGTGTTTGTCTCATCTGTCAAAGAAGCAATCTTTTCGACTCTTGAAGAGTTGGCAGAAGCTATAGAAAAGGAAAAGGAACCTCCAATATTTTGAAGGAAGAAGAAGACAACCTCTTACTCTTGGGCTCAAGTTCCGGTGCAAGAGGTGAAGGGGAAGGCAGGGGAGGAGGTGGAGGTGAAGGCGAACCAATAGATTCAGAGGAAGAACCATCAGATTCCAAAGAAGAGGACAACATGGCAGAGAAAAATATGGAATGGATGAGTCAGGGCCCATTGGCACTTCTAGGGGTCTTGCACAAGATGCCGAGACATACCAAGAGGCTTTTAACAAAATATGACTTTGACAGAACAATGAAGGTAGAAGATCACTTACACACGTTCTACCTACCTCTATAGACACTCGAGGTACACTATGACGATGTTGCATGCAAATTGTTTCCATGTACCTTGGATGGTAGAGTAGTTGTATGGTACCACAACCTTCCACCAAATACCATCTAGAACTAGGGGGTGTTCAAGAGAATGTTCCTTGAGAGGTTTGCTGAAGGCAAGACCCCCACCATGTTGCTAAAGGAGTAGGGTAGTCTCAAGATGGAGCAGAAAGAGAAAGCTAATGATTTCGATCAGAGGTTTAACCAAAATCTGAACAAGTTCTCAGCAAACACCAAACCTCATGAATCCATCGCCATCAACTACTACACATCTGCATTGCTGACCAGCATTGCGCGGTTTGTCAAGAGAGCCGCGAGACCAACTCTAGAAAAAAATTGTGGAGAGGTTATAGCCATGGAGAAAGACCTACATGCTATTGGAGTCATTGCAGATGACAAATCCACTAAGGAATCCAAGGACACGAGAAATAGCTCTCAGAACTTTATGAGTAAGGCTAAGGAAAAGGAAGCAAGTGACATCAAGAGCCTTACTTGTCTCCTCAAGTCCCAGACTACCAAAGTTTCTGAACTCAAACAATGGATGAGCAAGACAACTATGAGAAGCAGGCATCCCAGGTACCCACCGAAGAAGAATGTGGCTTCAGGCACTAGCCAACCAACCAAATCTCCATAGAGCTCTAGCTTGGTGTTGAACCATGAAAATCTCGCAATAGACTTATACTACTCGTTTCACAATGAACACCATTCCAAAATAACATGCTTGGATTGGAACCGTATGATGAGTAGAATGGCCACACGACTTTTTCAAGACAATGTGGTCAACGAAAAGGCTGAGCCCAACATTGAAGATGAAGAAGATGTTGCATCTGATGAAGCCCCAAGTATTGGGCATGTTGTAAATGTGTATCAGTGTTCGCGCACATCTCATAAGACCATCGCCAAGAACCTCTGAGTGATGGTCTGACCCTGAAGCTGAAAAATCGGTACATCTTGAGAAGTTAAGGGGTCTTCACTGTGATTGAGATACCGAGAGACAAAATAAGAAAATACATACTAAGGATAGTAGATCTGCTGGTCAACTCAACATAGAAAAATCAGAGAAAGTCCAAGAATAAAACTACAACAAAGAGTACATCCATTAGCAACATAGATAAGAGTAGCCCACCAGACACCACGAACATAAGTCTACCCCCGGACACCTCGGTGAGTCTCTCCACCTTGGATTACAACATCGTAGAAGACACGAAGAAGACTTGTGAAAACATATCTCTGTATGAGCTAACCAAAATCACGAGTCAGCGGGACCTTCTTCTACACGCACTTGGGCAAACCTCTACAAGTGATGCTACCTCTTCCATCAAGGGAACAAGTAAGTTTCCTGACACACTCGCATCTGTGCTCAATGGACTATGAATGGAGGAGGTGAACTCAATCTGCTCACCTTTCCTATTATCATTTGAAATATTCAATTTCAATGTCCAAAACTATTTGGTTGATTTTGGTGCATGAGTCAATGTCATGCCACTCTCCATCGCTAAGAAGATCAATTCCTAATGGAGCAAGACAACTACACAGATCATCCAACTTGATAGAACATGTGTGCTGACAATTGGTGAACTCCAGGATGTAATCATCCAGTTATCGTCTGACGAATGAGTTCATCAATGCATCAACATTATAATTTTGGACATCCCGAAAGCATATGGCATATTTCTCAGTAGAGACTGGTCAGGAAAGATGCAAGGGTACTTTTGCACTGATTAGTCACACTTATGGCTTTCGTACTAGGGTAGAAACAACCAGATCAGGGTGTTATCAGAGAGATACATGAAGCACAATGTGACTCCCTTGAATGGATAAAATGAACTGCTGGCTTTCACAGAACTTATGTTCAACAATTTCTTTCTGGAGACACAGTTGGGGTACTATCTTACACAACCATCCCCGACCCCACCAGACACATACTTGGGTCTCCTTCCATGCCCAACTGGTGAAAATGAAACTTGTACAATACATTGTAACGTTAGTAGTAGTAGTAGTGATATTAGTACTAGTGAGGCAAGCGATCCTTGTACAAATGATATGTGGACCAAGTACTTTGACGGTTCTAAGACGGAGGAGGGCTTTGGAGCCGATTGTGTCTTAACATACCCACTGCAAAGGAAATGCCTAATATATAGCCACTTGGAGTTCGAGTGCACGGGCAACACCACCGAGTATGAAGCACTCGTCTTGGGCTTACAAAAAGCCATCATCCTTAAATTTGTTGTGCTAAAAGTGGTAGGTGACTTAGAGATCATGGTGCATTAGGTACATAACATCATACACTCTGTGTCACCTTGTCCTAAAAGTTATCAACAAGAGATATGGCGAATCATTTCTCAATTGCAAGCTTTCAATATTATTTCTATACCAAGAATGTGTAATGCAGCTGCAAATGCCTTGGAAAATGCAGCCGCTAGGAAGACACTGTTAAGGGATAAATTTTCTATTGAAATTTTATATAAGCCATCTATCCCAGACAACATCACTAATTTACGCATTCTTTATGATGATCATCAAAACTGCATTTTATGGATAACCTTAACATCTTCAAGGAAGTAGCAATAGATGAGGAGGAGAACAAGAAGTCTCCGCAGGACACAGTTGTTGTAAGCAAAGGCAACCTCATCCCCAAGGGTATGGTATCACTTCAGAAGTTGTATGACTTGCATAACTACTTTCAGGGACATGTCAATGCCAAAAGCCACAACTCTATGTTGTTGCATGAACAGATTAATCTGGGGACATACAAGGATCCAAAGTTTGTGAATCTTGATACATGCTACACACCTCAAGAGTGGTAAGCTTTCATCTACCTCTTCAAGCAATATCGAGATATATTCGGGTGGATGCACGATGACCTCAAGACATATGACACGGGAATAATCCAACATGTTATACCAATCAAGGAAGGGGCCAAGCCTTTTCAGCAGACGCTAAGGAAATTTCATCCTTCTCTTGAGCCCCTCATACAGAAAGAATTGACTAAGCTACTAGATGCTCGAATCATTTACAAAGTTCAACATTCCACATGGGTTTCAAATCTAGTCCCTGTTAGGAAGAAGTCTGGGGAGATCTACCTGTGCATAGATTTCTGTAATCTCAACCACGCCTCGGACAAGGAAAACCACCCAATGTCGTCCATGGAGCATATACTCTAGACAATATCTAGAGAAGAGATGTTTTCTTTGCTTGATGACTAAATTTCAAGATACGATCAAGTTTTGGTAGCAGATCTTGACAGACTTAAAACTATCTTTCGTACCAATTGGGGTACGTTTGCTTTCTGAAGGATGTCATTTGGGCTGGTGAACGTAGGCACAACTTTTCTATGCATAATGGACATTGCCTTCCATGGGCTCATCGAACAGAGTGTGGTGGTCTACCTCAATGATGTGACAGTCTTCTCAAGAGAGCGATTAGACCATTTGCGCCATTTTAAGAAAATATTTGAACAATGTCAAAAATACTGGATATCCTTGAATCTGAGGAAGAATAGGACACATCATTGCTAAGACTGGGATCAAGGTAGATCCGAATAGAGTTTGGACCATCACGCAAATTCCTCACACTGTGAACAAGAAATCCATTGAGTCTTTCCTGGAGAAGATCAACCTCCTTAGAAAGTTCATCTTTGATTATGCATAGATTGTCAAACCCATCCCAAAGAAGATGAAGAGGGATGTAGTCTACAGTTGGGGAAAGAAGGAAAAGGACGCATTCACCCATATCAAGAAATATATAGCAGAAGTGCCCGCACTATATAGCCCAAACTTCAACAAGGATTTCTTGCTCTATATGTTTGCTTTTAACACTTCACTCATTCTTGTGCTCACTCAGAAGGATGAATTAAACAATGAGTGACCCATCTCCTTCATGAGTGCAAGCTTGCAAGGACCTGAAATCAACTATCCCGCCATGGAAAAACAAGCATATGCAGTCTACAAGGTGGTGAATCATTTCAAACCCTACCTCTTGAAGAATCATTGTATTGTCTTTGTGCCACACCCAGTAGTCAGAGCACTGCTTGTTTAGCAAGAGCTGGGTGAAAGGAGGGTGAATTGGATGATATGACTACAAGAGTATGATCTTGACATCAAGCCAGTTCACACTATTAAGGGTCATGGTCTATGCATACTAGCAGTAGAAGTAGTACATGTGCAGAAGGAAGAAGAAGAGTTTGTAGGCTGGGAACAAGAAATAGAATTGTAAAATGTAGAGCAAGCCTCACCCACTTCACACAGAGACTCTTGGTATGCATAAGTGCACTAGTACCTTGCATGGAATTGTTCCCTCTCAATTGTCCATGAGGCAGAAGAGGGCACTACAAATCAAAGCTTTATCTTACCAGTTGGTGCATGGGGTGATTTACAGAAAGCGTCACAATGGTTTCTTGATTTGGTGCTTGGAGGCACAGGATTCAGAAAGGGTGTTACGTGATCTCCATGACAGACTAGCCAGGAGACACTTCATGGGTAACACAATAGTGCACAAGGTCATTCGGGCTGGTCTCTACTAGCCTACATTGTTCAAGGATGCACATTCCTATGCCCGCAAGTGTTTGGTCTATCAGAGATGCGTCATCCGAAACCAAAGGTCAGCATCCCCGCTGTAGCTTTTTGTAGTGGAACAACCATTCCAACAGTGGGGCTTGGATATCAATGGGGAGATTTTCCCACAATAATTAAAGCAACACCACTATATTATGACTGCTACAAATTACTTCACATGGTGGATAGAAGCAGTTCTGCTAAAACAAGTGAATGACTAGGAAGTCATCACCTTCCTATAGCAGAAAATCATCTCCAGGTTTGGCATTCCTGTATCACTTGTTTTTTACAATGAAACATACGTTTGTTTGTTAAAGCTTTATGAATTTGCATTGCAAAATGGTATTGTTTTGAAGCATTCTGCTAACTACTACTCTCAGGGAAATGGTCCTGCTGAGTCTACAAACAAGAACCTCATACGCATTATAAAAAATACCATTTACTCTGGACAGTGAAACTGGCACTCTACTCTGGTGAAAGCTCTATGGGCTAACTGAGTCACACCTAAGCCTTCTCTGAATACCTCCACCTACTTCCCGGTATATGGAAAAGAATCCATCCTCCCACTGAACATCTACTTGCCTACTCTCTAGTTGTCCCAAGAATCCCAAGGCAAGTTGTGTCTATTAGTTCAACGTAGGATGGACACACTGCACAAACTACAGGAAGAAAGCATGAAAGAAAAAGAAAAATTTGCACTCCACCAGAACCGTATCAAGAGATGGTTCAAGAGAAAGTCTGGAGGGAGTACTAGCTTTAGTGCGGCTGACTTAGTCTTGAAGTGGGACAAACCCCATGAGGGAAAAGGCAAACACACAAAGTTTTAGTCCATGTGGATTGGTCCATTCACCATCTACTAGAAGCTTGGACAACACATGTATTGTCTTCAATCACTTAACGGGACGATTGACATCCCATGTCAATGGCCAAGACTTAAAATGTTATTTTCAATTATCTGGAGCCACTCCCTGCGCTATGTACATTGCCTTTTCATTACTTTCTATGTTTTTTTGTTTGTTGTTTTTCTTTACTTTTTTGTCTTTTCTGTTTTTCTTTGTAAATGAGATTTTTCCTGCACCGCGTTCTGGATTTTGAATGTGTATGTGGCTAAAGTTAAAAGAGTCTTGTGACAATGCAGGACTTGGCCAGTTCTGTGTCCATCTTCTTTGTGTTTGGTTGTAAGTTTTGGCTAATGAAGTCTTGATGGAAAATATGATTCAACTGTAAGGAGAGTTTTGGTCAAACCATGAACTTATGCCCAGCCTGGGAAACCTCATGCCTATACTTAGACTTCTACTCTGGTGTGTTCAAGCTTATCCAACTAGTAGAAATAGAGCAGGGGAAATCTAAACGAGAAAACCTAAATCAAAGGTCTTTACATGCTTTTCTGAAGGAACAATCTCTCCTTCTCTCCATAAGTTAGGATCCCTCTTCTGCCCCAAAAAATAAATAATTTCCTATGCACAGTTCTCTTTCAAAAATTAAAAGTCAAAAGAAGAGAAAGGCTTCCTGCGTAGAAAGGTGAAGTAGGCAACGGCATCGGGGTGTTAGTGTCGGTATCCTCATTCCTCCATTAGTGATCAAATTGCTCTTTTTTACATGCATGTTACGTGTCCCATCTGATCAGCTACATTCCATTAGGTCATGGATCAACTGATGGTAGTGGTTCATGTCAATTTCCCTCATGAAATTCACCTACTGGCCTGTTTTCACATGTTTTAGGTCATTTACTATCATTTTGTTTCATTTCATTTACAAAAGTCAGTTTTAGGGTTTTAGTCTCACTAGGTCTAGGGTTTGACACCATGGTCATCCAAAACTCAATAAAAGGTCAGCAGGCACATGAGGAGGTTTTATAAGTTCATAGAACCATAAATTCACTGATGATATGCTCAATAAATGGTTTTTACCTCAAAACTCAGTTTTTAGGTGAAAACAGAGTTTTTTATTTTATGTACAAATTTTATGTAATTTAAAGTGTTTCTATATGTAATAAGTTCAACAGTTGCTCTTGGTCACCTTGCCAACTCCAGCCACTGCAAAAACAAAAGCACCAATGCATCAGCCCATCAATTGATCAAGAAAAGCCACACTTCAAATGAAAAACAGAGTTTTTGAGCAAAAGTGACTAAGACTTTATAAAAGTGGGTTTGAAATAAGGAAAAATTAAAAGGCATCCATATATAAAGTGAAATTATGCTATTCATCTATTTCATTGTGCAAAACACCCTTGAAGAGCTAAAATTGCGATTTGGAGGTAAATTGAGCAAAAGAAGGTGAAAACCCTATTTTTCTTGCAAATCTGTTTGGCGTTACGCACCAGAGGCTTGGTGCTACGCATCAGACTGACAGTGCACATCAGCGGGTTTCAGTCAGTGTAAATTTACAAGGGAACTGCGCATCAGGAGAGTGCTACGCATTGGACCCAGTGCGCTGCGGATTAGTCAAGAAAGTGCCAAAACCATTCCAAATTGCCCAAAACTCTAAAAAACGTTGCATTTCTCTCCTACAAGTAAGTTCTCATTGGTCTTGAGCTGAATTTGGTCTTATACATGTTTTCTTCATGAGTTTTGCATCTTGAAAATCAAACCCTAGCTTGTATTCATAAATTCCCATTTCATTGTAAAACTTTCACTCCATAACCAAAACCAACATCTGCTTCCCCTTTACTATACTTCATTTCCCTAAATCAATCCATTAATTCTATTTTCCTTATCCTACTCCCCTAAGAAAACTCATTCCCTTCATCAAACCCTAAATCCCTCTCAAAAACCTAATTTCCCAAAACCTCTCCCTTCATTTCCCAACTCCATTGCACATTTGTAAAATCTCTTCATACTCATCTTCCTTGTCCTCATCCATTATCATTTTCCACCATATCATCATCACATCACTTCTGTAAGATAAGCACCATGACAAGAAATAGTGAATCAAGTTATGAAGAAGAAACACTTAGTGACAGCTCAACAGAAAGAAATGTATAGCCTAGGAGACCTCACAAGGGTGGAAAAGTCATTAGGGAGGAACCTATTAGCATGAGTGAACTCCTTGCTTGCCCTCTAGCCACCACATGTTTCAAATATCAATCCTAGTTAGAGTTTTGTGAAATGGTTGAGAGGGTCAAATATCACCATGAGTTAGCAAGGCAATTTGTGATAAACTTGGATAACAATATGGTACATCTTGCTGGGGTCAACTTCATTCTTTCACCAACTATCATTGCAGAGGCCACAGGAATTCCGGATGTAGGAGAAAAATGGAACAAAAGGCAAAAAAAGGGATGAAAAGCTCAAAATTTTGGCTAATGTTACTTTAGCCCAACAAGGTAACCCATGATGCAGCTTTGAGCCAAAATTGGGCAAATTTTGAAACAATTTTGTCATTTTCCAATTTTTGAATTAGGCAACACAGGAATTTTTAATTGATGGCACTGTGCATTGAGTTGGCTAGGAATTTTTCAAAATGGCTTGAATTTTTGGATTCGTCATGGAAAAATAATGAAACCCAAAAAGTTTCATAAGATTTGGAGGAGATCTAGGTCACCTAAAGGGCAAAAAACACCTAAAAAACGCCCTCTCTGTCACTTTTTGGACCCAAAGGAACCAGTCTTGGGAGAAATGATTTTTTAAAGGGCAACTGGACTCCAAATCCAAAAATTATAGTTGTCCTAGAAAGTAGACAGGTAGAGCCTTCTAACGAGCTATCGTGGGCCTAATTTGGTGAAGTTGAAGACCTCCAAATTCAGCCTTGAAGTGGCACTACATATCAGGGTCAGGGCACTGCACATCAGGCAAATTTTTGCCAAGTTTGCCTAAAAACTCAGAATTTCACCCAGTTTGACTATCAATTCACTTTTTCTCTTCTCCTTGGTAAATTAATGATCTAATATGATGTAAATATGATGAAAAATGGCTTGAGGGGGTAGATACATCAGTTGGAGTTGGTTTGAGGATGAATGAATCAATTTCCATAGTTTTAGAGGCACGTTGTTCCACTGCCTATTTTTCAATTCCTAGTTTAGATGTTGTTGGAATAGCTCCTTGAATCATGGATTCAACCCTTGATGGCTAGCATAGGTGGTTTGATGCCTATATCTTGTAATTTCTTAGTCATTTTTTAGGGTTGTACTCTTGTGGATGCATTGAGCTTTATTGTAAATCACTTCTGCAGTTTGGCAAGGAAATGAACCAGGGTTTTGTAGCATTTCGTGGGATTATTGTGGTAATGTGTCTTGGAATTGTTTATTCCTTTGTTATTTAGTGTTTCTCTTATGTGTATATGTGCCAACATCTATTTCTTTCTTCATAACTAAATGAATCAAGAGAATTAGGTGGAATCCATTGATATTCAATGCTCTGCCTTGAGGATAACATTTAGTTTTTAATGTTTTCTCCTGTTTGAAGAGGACTCATGAACCTTGCATGCCCTCTCCAACTCCTCACCAGTCTTTAGACTCACCATCACATTCATTTCAAAGTTTTAAAACACTTGCCTACCTCGTCCCACAGAAACCTCTGCAAATCTGAGATGATTTCCTGGACCCAAAGTGGCCTTCCTCATTTGATCTAGTAACCAACCATTAAAATCAATCAAAATCCTTTGAGCATATACCTAGCCTAAAATTAACATTAAATTTCAGTCATCTCAAGCCTTAGTTGCCATATTCTCGTTGAGATTGACAAGGAGAGAGCCCTCTCCCGACCTGGTAGGGCGAGCTACCAGGTTAAGCGTGGTTTGATGTTACCCTAGACCCACCTTCCTTTAGCCTGAGGTAGATCTAGGCTCTAACATGGGGTACTGTCCAGGCTCACTGGTAGTGGAGAAATGCTTGTGTTCTTGCATGACTCTGTCAAGGTAATATTCAGACCTAATGGCAGTGGAGAAACACTAGAGATGAAAAAGTATACTCTCAAAATATTAAGCTCACGAGTTAAACTACCCTTCCCAATTCGAAACACTATGATATGGCTAAATCTTATGTTGTGTTCAATTGAGTTGGTACAAGGTGAACCATGTCTATCCATGGGGTAAGTGGGGAAGTTGAAATGATCTGCACGATGAATCAATACTCTTTGAAGGACCAAAGCCCTACACTGCAAATGAAACAAAATAGAGAAGATGGTATTCAACTAGTTTGTTGCCAAGCGTTGTAGAGGCTACAACACCCTCCAAAATTTTGGCTTGCACTCAAATTTTAGAGCCTTCAATTGGTTTTTGCTTTGATGGTTGCAGCCACTCGAGCTCATTCCTTGAGCTCTATCAGAGTCTTTTCACCCTTTTTCTTTCCTAACCAACTATTGTCTTTTGGCATGTTGATTAATTTGTCATGCTTGTGATCTTGTTTTGGTCATATAAAAGGTTTGGCTTTATGTGTTTGGGTTAGCTTAGCTATGTGAACACCTGTCGCACTCTCACATAAAGTTGTAAGCACTATCATGCAAGTGTCGTCATAGTCATCCAAAGGTCTATCCCAAGTGTTGCACTTGTCACTTTCAGCTTTAGAACGTCCCACAAAGGTCCATACTTTGCTATGTTGTCCTAGTGGTTAGTGTCATCATGTTGTCGAAGTATGCTAAGTGTGTGATCACAATTTCGAATCTTCACGAGTCCATGTTTCTTTCAAACTTAGCCATTTTCCTGAAAATCTATTGACGAAACAACTCCATGTCATGGAACCCCGATGAGCTGCACTATGCAGTCTCAGCCCTTAGTGGTGTTGCTCTATCTCCTGGAACTGCACAGTGCCTAAGGCTGTCCTCCAGACTAGTTGCATGGCACAATCCCAGAAGTGAGCAGTTTTATTTCTTCCCAGAAGTACACATAAAACTGCCTCATAGCATATATGAACATCACATTTCCCAAGCGCAATCATCAAGCCTCCTTCCTGCATGTTAGAACCCCGTATTGCGTAGAGCCCTGACCCTATACTTCTCCCAGAAATTGCAAAAAAGTGTCCTCCTAGTGACCTCCCTCAGTTGAGACTCACTGCTCTAAAAAAATTCACAAATTTGTCCTCTAGCCCCTCTATTGTCCTGCCTTGTCTTCCTCCTAGAAACTGTGTAGAGGTGTTCCTCAGGGTCCCACCTTGTAGGTGCCACTAGTGTCTTTGACTGTGTAATTCTGCCTCCCAGTGGCCTCTGCACAGTTTTCCTGGATAGTGAAGATTGTGCCCTAGAGTTCCTTGTCCAAGCTTGAGATGTTCTCTACGCAGTGTCAATGACCAGTCCTCCCTCCCTGTCACTTGGAACTATGCACTGTGCAGTTTCTGGGACCTCTCCTAGCGTTTCATCTATCCCGGGCCCGAAATATGGAAAACAATGCATCATTCTAGACTAGGAGGTTTTGAATTTGATGTTGTCCTGCCATGAGTGAATTGTAGTAAAATGTACATTGATAGATCATGGCGAGACGATGAACGAGATGAAGAAGGAGTGCACATGCTAAAATACTTTCTTGCAGCTAGATGGACATACAAATCACATCAAGCATCAAGCAAAATGAACACATTCCTGGAACCATCTTACAAGACCAAGACCATTAAATAACCCATAGCATCAAGCCATGTGGAGGAGAAGACAAAGTACAATTGAGAGTACATCTATCACTTAGTAGCGCAGTATCTTGACATGGACACCACAACCAACCAGTACATGTCAGCGATGTCATGTCAAGTTGTGTCACGAGTTGTCAAAGCCACATCACCACCATGGGCCATATCTTTTGTAACTAAATGTAATGTAAAGTGGAATTCCAATAGACACACACAAGAAGTTGAAGATTCATGTTAGTTGAAAAGTCATAGGAAGTTCAACAGTCATGAGGGTAGTTCAAGAGTCACAAGGGTCAAGAAACACCCTTGGCTATATATACCCTACCATTGTATGAGTAAGGACTTTTCACCTTGGCTCCTCCCACATAGTCTTGAGATTAGACAGTCAGTTCTTTGAGGAGTGAGGAATGGCTCCAACATCCCACTACTGGGGCTAGTGATGTATGGTGTACACATGTGTCTTGGGACTTTTTCTTAATACAAAAGCCTATTAAGGGTAGCATGTTTTCATGCATGTTTTGTAGATATTTGTAAGACTACTCTTTCGGCATTTGTAATGTGTGTTTGTTTCACCTGTACTAATATAGTTGAACTATTTCAATTGTTTTAGTACTTACATTGTTGGGAATGTGTTGTACTGGTTACCACCGTTGTATCATCCCTGTGGACTACTCCTTCGGATACTAGGTAGACTACCTTTGTGTACTGGTTATCACTGTTCACACATCCTTGTGGACTACTCTGCGGGATACTCGACATACCATCTTTTTGTTCAGATTCCAACAACCATCACATCCATGTGGACTACTCTGCTGGGTGGTGTACGTGTTATCCCCTTCACTTTAGTTTTAATGATTTCCGCATCCACTGGATGCTGAACAAACCTTTCTGGTTCGCATGCGTCTCTTCCTAGGTGGTACTATTACCTATGACTTGGAGGCTCACTCTATTCTCTCCCTTTGTAGTAAGAGAACTGAGACACAAGTTACATTATGCACTCGCCAGGCATACTTACCTCACTTTTTGAAGACACCAACATAATGCTCTCATGTGCTGAACAACAAGAGCTAAGGAAAATATCTAATTAAATGGCAACCAGGCCATCGTATTGGATGGGGTTAATACACAAACGACGTGATGTCTAATTGGGACTTCATACCAAGGAGATCCCCTGAATCTTGGCGGGTCTAGGACCATCAACTCTTGGCCACTCTCCTTGTCCTCGAAATAAATTTCTCCTTGAGTTCTAATGTCTCCCCTACATCTCTATGTATCAAAGAAACTAGGATATGTGCATGATGTAAAAGAAAATAATATACATGATCTATCAGTGAATGTGCTAAAGCACCTCCATTCGACTACTAATCTATTCCATCAAACTTGGAATTAGAGGTTACTCTAGGTCTCAAATTTATGCTCCCTCTAAGGACCTTCACTATAACTAGATCTAATATTGATAGAATAAATAAGAAATCCATATGAGGTATTGGAACAACCATCTCTACTCTTAGAAAATCATAGCCTATAACCAACTCATAGTCATCAAGTTGCATAATCCTTAGGTTCATTCTTCCTTGCTAATATCTAAGCTTGATGGAAATATCTTCAATCATCCTAATCACTCTCATATCCCTAGATTTAACATCCTTTATGGATGCATGAATGGGGTAAAATTTCAACCAAGTTGTCTAGCTACATCTTCTCTCATGAAGTTTTGTGTAGCCCCACTGCCCACCATTGCCAACATTTATCTCCCATTAACATATGCACTCAAAAAATTGAGTCATGTTCTCCTATCATTCTATAAAGAAGTGGCTTTTATTAGAAATGTTTCTCCCAAAGACTGTAATGCTCCAATTGATGGCTTCTCACACTACTCCAAAGTGAACAATTTCTACATCAATGGAAAATTATTTTCCATGTGGTATTTCATGCATATCCAACATGAAAGTGGATTTTCTCTTTCACTACATATAACTACTTAGCTTTTCCTTCCTTGTAATACTTGGCTTTCCCCTTATCTTTCTTCTTCTTTCCCTTTTTACCATGTTTATCTCCATTTTTCCTCTTCTAGGACCACCCCTCACACTAGAACTAAGAAATTCTCTCTTCTATAGTGATATCTACTACTAGAGTCTACACATTCAGTCATATAATCTCACTCTATGCCCAAGATTGTTATCCACTCATGAAAGGATACAACTGATATTCTTTTTCCATCTCTTTGATCTCCAACATGAGACTATAAAACTCTCTAATGTACATATGAATATTCCTAGTATGCTTCAACTCCCTAAGGTGATTATTGGAAATACATGACTGATTACCTAATCCAAACTACACATACATAGTAGCTTTCATCTTTTCTTATGTAGGGATCCTCTCCATGATGTGTCCTACTGCCATATATTCTACCTAGGTCCTCCACCATAACTTAGTTGTCCCTATCAGAAACATAGATACACCATCACCTTAGACTCAATAGAACATCTATTCATTTAATTTGAATACTACTCCATATCCCAACATATACTCCCAAGTACCTTATCACTCCTTGTCAAATCAAATGGTTATGGTTCCTTAATATTCACTTTCACTGATGTGTTGGACGATCTTTGTCCATCCTGGCTCAACACTGCAAATTGGTTGGCATGATTTTGGGTCAAACTAATGAGAGAAAACACCTCACTCTATAACTTCTTCAACCATTTACCCCATGCATCATCCCTATACTACATGGTAGCATCCAAAACTACTTGAACCTTTGTAATGGCATGGTTAAATGCCACCCTTATTGTATCTGTATAATGTTTTAATTCATATAATTCCTCACTTTGTTAATCCATCACACCTATTATCTGTCCCACATTCTCCTTAATAAAAGTGACCCTTTCCCATAAATTGGGACCCCATGAATCAAAACTACTACCTTTGTGCTAAGAACCTGTCATCTCAACTAGCCACAAAAGTGTTCCAAAAAACATTTGATGTTACATGTATTTCCAAATAAACAATATATTTTCTTAGTAGTATGGTGTTTGATATTGTTTGTGCACAAATATATCACTTATGTGTGGCCATGAAACTTCGATCCCACTTGAGTGGTGATGAGATCTAAAACTATCTTCACAACCTCATTGATCAAATAATTCTTGAAAGGATACTCTAATACCACCTATAGAGATGCTAGAGACTTTGCTTAAGAAATCATGCTAGCACCCTCTAGTCATGTCCCACTGACATGTTTCTCATTGGTGGCAAGAACACATGGTTTTACTTCACCCAAAATATGCCTCACAATTCCAAGACATATTAATTGTATTAGTCAAGTCATGTACTAGAAACCTTATTAACAAAGGGTATCATTTTCCTTAAACATACACCATTAACATGTTCAAGAATTTAAAGAAATGTTTAGTTGTGATTTCTTTAAATGACACAAATTACACAAATTACCAAGAAACATGTCATGACACAAATTATAATGTATGCTAATGTTTTTATAAGTGAAGCAGCCCATGGCCTAATATTCCAAACATAAGAAATACATAATACATATCAGTTAAGGACCTGATTCACTACCCAACCATACCTACTACACATATACCACTTAGTTTATATACTAGTCCATGCCACTTGACTATACACATCACTCACAAATCCATACTTGGCTACACCGAAAACTACCACAATACTTAGGTCACATGTAGTTGTTATTCCTCTCCTCTACCCATATCTATATATAGATAGATAGATAAAGAGAGAGAGATATTAGGGGGGTCAAAGAGAGGGGAAGAGAGGGAGGGATGGATATATGGGTAGAGGGAGAAAGGGGTGTGTAATATATTGAGAGAAGGATAGTTAGAGGGATAGAGATTGAATGAGAGGGAAAAAGTAAGAGGGAGAGAGAGTGACAAGGTAGAGAGGGAGCGTAGAAATTTGATAGAAACTGCAACTACGCAAGATTTCAAACTGAAAAACAAATCTACTATATTGATTCGCGGAATGGAAATCAAAATTTAGAACAACATGCATAGACATGAAACAAGCAAAAATACAAATACATAGTGATTTCTAGGGAACCCAACTAGGAAAACCCCCTCAAGCCTCTTTGCATTAATCAGTTGAATAGAGAGGCCATTACAATTTCTAGCTCCAGCTCTAAGCTCAACCTGCAAAAGAATAATTGTTCACTCTACTCAATAAGAAACTCTGGCCAACACTTAGCCAATTATTTGTTAACCAAGCCTTCTATTTCCTTGCACAAATCCTAAGAAATTTAGCCCCTAAAAATAGGGATTTACCCCAAATTTATTATGCAATTCCCAAGGTTGGATCTCCTAACTCATGCAACACTTGTACACTCAAAACTAATCTAAAATTAATTATGTACTTCCTTGTCATCTCCACTTCAGTTGAGGAACTCAAATTCCTTGCACGCACTGGCAATTTTGGGCTAATTAATCAATTAATTGTAAGATCTCTAAGTTAGACTATTGTCTTACTGCACAATTGACCTTCAACTGACTCTATTTGATCTGAAATCACCCTTAGATGACCTCAGGAAATTAATGAAGGTATTACAGACTCATGTGTTGGGGTGTGCCTATGTTATTTTAAGCAACGGATCGATAAGATTGCGAAATACACAAACACTTGAAATAGTAAGAGAAACATAGTAAGCAAATACAAAACACAACAAATTTAATAAGGAGTTCACCCAATCCTCCTGGGCTACGTCTCCTAGTCCAACCTTTAGTGGTGGCCTTTTCTATTGCATCTTAAAGCAGAGTTTTTACAATAAGGAGCTCAGTTTGAATCTCACTTAATAGATGATAATTAGTAGGGTGGTACTTGGATCCCCCAAGCCTTTAGAGTACACAGACTCCCCTTTACTAAATCTTGACCTCAACTGGTCTCAGTGGTATGAGTCCAATTTGGTACTCAATACCTAACAGGTATACACAGAGGAGTTGCCTAAACCTCTCAAGCCTTCTCTAGAGCTCACAGACTCTCAGACTCTCTCTATTCTGTCGGCTCGATGCTGCCTTGGCTCTGCAGGTCAGCTCGGCTTCTCTGTTCTCTGCAATTCACTTCTTTCTCTACTTCTGCTCTTCCCTGCTCTTTGTCTGTTCGTGGCTTAAATCCAATCGGCTCCCTGATTGTTTGTTTCCCTTCCCGGTTCTCTGGATCGCTTGCCCCTATCCACTGGTATTCCCTTGCTCTGTGTCATCATCACTGTGTAATGTTTCACAGAGAGGTGGCCACTTGTCTCCTCACGAACTGAGAGTCAGTTCTCTTTGAATAATCGTTGTTTCCATTACTCCAAGGTTGCCCGCGAAACTGATTCTTCTGCTAGCTCAGCAGCCATGCCGAACCTCAAATCTCATGTACCTCGGTCTATTTCCCCATCGAATCTGGTCATCCATCGGGTTGATTCTCCACCGTTGATTTGGGGCCTCCAGATCCTACGGTCTCTGTCTATATCACACGGGTAAGTTGCTTGACCGTTACTCATGCGATGTGAGTGGTTTTCTCTCACATTCGCTGGACTCGTGTCGCTCGATGTGTGGAAATGTGCCGAATTTAGCTAAACCTGCTTACCACTCGAAGTGCACGTGATATCCTGCCGGTTTTGGGCATGGGACCGACCTTCTAACAGTTTTCTACACGGTTTCCTGTTTTCCTTATGACCGAGCGCTCGAGGCTTTCCTTCACTGAGAGCGACACCCTGCGATACGCGTATTAGAAACTGCCTCTGTTTTTGGATCTGGGCTTCCAATTGCCAATTTGTGTCCATGCGCAGTCTCCATGGGCCAACGGTCAGCACACTTTGACCGAGGGTCCTCGTTGTTCCATGCTGGCCACAAATTGCCATTGTCTAGAGGTCATCTTTGATAAGCTCATTATTCATAAGATTTTGAAGCCTGACATAATTTGAAACATTCATGGAAATGTTTAAGGATCCAACTAGTTAAATGAATACAACTAAAAATAACTGAACTGGATTACTAAAATTTAGCAATCACGCATGCATAACTAAACTCCAAGCCCTCTAACTCAAATTTATTGAGCTAATTGAGTATCCATGTCACACTAGTTACCTGCTTCCAAGTTGTCCTCTTGATGTGGAAATTCGATTTATTCAATTTGACTAAGGCTAAAGTCAAATTGAGCCTTTTTTGCTACATTTTTTCAACACTCCCTCCTAACGAGAAAGGGATTTTTCTCCACCCCTCTCCTACACCTATGGAATTCGAATTTACCTCTTAACAATGCCTTTGTCAAGGTGTTAGCATGTTGCTGCTCAGTTAGAATGTACTGTAGAAACATAATTCTCCTCTACATATAGTCCTGCAAATGATAAAACCAAATATCAATGTGCTTGGACCTGTCATTAAATATCAGATTCTAAAAGAGCTTAATGCAACTCTGATTATCACAATATATCATTTTCATATCCATCTCCTGACCAAAAAGGCTCACAAGTACTTTCCTCATCCATGTGGCCTCATATGTTTTTTTTTTCTCGGCAAAGACTAAACTATTTATATTAAAGAAACTAAAAAAGTATTTACAAGAGGTTTTAACCTCTGAGAGTGAGTGTGCAACTCTCTTTCAAAATTCTTCACAAAAAAGCCTGTTCCGCTGATTGAAAGGAACACAAGAAAAAAAGCTATCAACAGTAATATACTTCAAAGCAGAGAATAGAGTTATTACAGGCTTAGAGGTCTACAAAAATGCAAAACATGTTCAAAAATACAAAGATTGTATGCTTGCTCTTCGGGAAATGTCACCAGCTTCGGTACGCTGCGCCGTGGTTGCCCAACAGATGTAGCCGATCCCAAAATACCATGATCAAAACATGCATAATCAGCATAGAACATATATATAACCCCCAGACCAGGAGCCGAAGATCTTACCCGCAGAACGGCGATAACTACTTGAGACTTTTTGAACATTGCTCATCTTCTCTGTCCGAATCTCGTTCCCAGGTCACCTCCATCCCGTTCGGGATATCTTTAGATCTTAGGATTCCTGGCGGCAGTTTGAGGTACAGGATATTAGCAAAGGAGTTGTCAGGTACCTTGTCCAAGGCTTGCTTCCGGGGTGAATCCTTCTTGGTGACTTCCATTGCTGGTGGAACCTCAGTGGTATGCTGAGCAATGTTCATGGGTTCCTTGCCCTTCATGCTTCCTATTTCCTTTAGCACCTCTGCCTGCTCCTCAGAGTGTGCAAAAGTGTTGTCTTCTTCAAGCCTGCTCTGAGATGAAGGACTGTAAGAGCTGTCTACCATTCCCCTCCTCTGCGCTGAGCTGTCCGAGGAAGAAGGCGTCTATTCCCCGATTTCTGCCTTCCAGCTTCCCTCCTCCTCTTCTTCTTCAGAAAAAATAACTGTTACCAGAGCTGAGACGATGGGTTTGTTGGTCCTGCGTCTGAATTTGAGTTTCGCCGACTGCACAGTGTTGCTGATGGCGTATCCTGAGTCTTCTGACCCAATTGAAGGGGGCGAAGCACAAGCAAGGGGAGAAATGCGTCGTGGGCTTTGACTGCCCCTACCTCCTGAGCTTCCCCTCTGCCCATAGTTGCGTCCACGACAAGGAGTAGCGCGCAAACGAGGAGCCATGGAATGCGCAGAGTGCTCTTTCACCACCTGAAGATTAAAAAATGCCGCAATTTCTTCTCTGTCCACCTCTGAATTGAGGATTACGAACTCGTTTTCCAGGGAGGTCCCGCTTCCGTGGTGCAGCTCCACAACAGAACGAGACCTTTGCTTAATCCTTATCGCAACCTCCCGAGAATGCCACGAACCAGACGCCGAAATTGTACAGAGCTGAACCTTGAGGGAAGGCTTGCTGCCACCAATGCCTCCCTCCTCTTTCCTTGGCTGTCCGTCACCTCCTTTCGCCTCAGAGCCCCAATTCCCTTCCTGCGCACACAAGCATACTGTGTCGAATGTTTTTGCTACCATTCTGTAAATTCCCTTGGAGTTTCCTTGGGACAGAAGCCAAATTGAATAGCATTGAATGCTATTCATTATCACCCTTTGAACTGCCATTTCACGCTGCCTGTGCATCGGCCCGCTGTCCTCTACGCGTGGCTGGCACATGGCTGCCTTTAATGCCTTTTGACACCTGCATCCGGGTATATGGCCTCATATGTTACTTGACTTGCAGCCATGTATTCAGCCTTTGCTGAGCAAAGTGTCACAGACTTTTGCTTCCTATTATACCATGAAATAGCTATTGAACCAACATTGAAGATAGCCCGTGAAGTACTTTTCTTGTCTAATGGACTCTCTACCTAATCTGTAGTGGTGAAACCTCATAGCTTCACTCCCTTTGTCCTCCTGTACTATAATCCATACTCGGTAGTGCCTCTGAGGTACCATAACACATGATTTTCTTCCTTCCAATACAACTTGGTAGGCCTCTCCATAGCTTGAATCAACTGGTTTACTTCATAGCACATATCAGGTTTACTATAAATGGTAGCATCAACCTCTTTGCCTGGAGTGGCATTCTCCTTCCTCCAGTGTTTAGCTAGAGGTGTGTCCATGGGCTTACAATTCTCCATTTGAAATCTCTCAAGTATTTTAGAGGCATACTTCCCCTAAGACACAAGAAATTCACATCACTTTTCCATACTTCCAACCTGAGGAAGTAATACATTAAGCCCATGTCTTTCATCTCAAATTCCCTTCAATATCCTCTTTGCAAGAGTGGATGAGATGCTCATCACCAGTCAATAATAAATCATCAACATACAAGACATGAATAAGTAACTTTCCATCTACCACAATGTAATAGATGCTTGCATCTGCTTCATTTTTGGTGAATCCCAATCCATTGAGATAATTGTCAATCCAAGTGTACCATGCTTGGCGCACCTATTTGATACCATACAATGTCTTCCTGATTCTACACACATACCACTATCGATCATATGTCTCAAATCATTTTGGATGATCTATGTAAATTTCCTCCTCAATAACACTGTTGAGAAAGGCAATCTTCACATCCATTTGGTGGATTTTCCACCCCATCTATGCAGCCAATTCTAGAATCGATCTAATTGAGGAATATCTTGCACTGGTGCAAAAGTTTCATCATATTCCACTCCCTCTATCTAAAAGAATCCTTTGGCCACAAATCTGGCCTTGTACATGTCGATGCATTTGTCAGTTTCATGTTTCACTTTGTAGATCCATATCGAACTAACCATTGATTTCCTTTTGGTCTCGGCACCACCTGCCATACACCATTATTCATGATGGGTTCCTATTCTTCCACCATGGAATCAACCCAAACAGTTTGGGAAATTTCTTCCCTAAATGAAGAAGGCTTTGTCTCAATGAGCTCAGTCACGAGATCCATATATCCAATGTACCTATCAATTGACCTCCTCTTCCTGCACTATGAGGTAGGAGCTCCCACATTCTCCCTAGCATCCTACAACAATCTATCAACTTCTTTAGTTATCTTTATCCCATCTCTAGAAGATTCAATTTGAGTGGGTGCCTCCACTCTACCTCTTGTCTACTCCTGTGCATGTGGATGCTCCACAACCTCCTAAATCTCATCATGAGGCTCCCCCTTGGGAGATAGAAGCTCCCGCTTTGATGGGATACTCAACTCTCATTCCAAAGAGCATCTCAAATCCTTCTCCTCATTGAACTTGACATCTCTCCTCACAATTGTCATCCTCAATGAAGGTAAATACACCCGGTAATTGTGTGGAGGTTTGGCGTTTCCTACAAAAACTCTCAACTATGTTGTAGGCTCAAGTTTCTTCCTTGAATCCATGGAGACATGAAAATAAACTAAATCTCCAAAAATTCTGAAATGAGACACATCAGGGTTTCTCCCAGAGAAAGCATCCTCCGGTGTGATCATGCCAAGTAATCTATGAGGAATATGGTTTTGCAAGTAAACTGTTGTGTTTCATGCTTCTTACCATAGACGAAATTAAATCCACTAATCATGCAACATGTCCCTTGCTGCACCCACTATGCTTATGTTCTTACTTTCATCTACCCCATTTTGTTGTGGGTTATGGGGTGTTGTCAGTTCACTTCGAATAACTTCTTTCACAAATAAATCCTTGAAGGCATGCGAAATAAATTCACCTTCTTTGTTTCTCATGAGAGCCTTAACCTTCTTCCTAGTCTCCTAATCAACCAATGCCTGGATCTCAACAAATTTTGCAAAAACTTCATCCGTCTTCCACATAAAGAAGATCCAACATTTTCTAGAGAAATCATCAATAAAAATAACATAGTACTTATGTTTTATTATGGAGGTTGTAGAAAAGGGTCGGCAAACATCATAACAAATTCACTCCAATATTACATATGCTATGCTATCTTAGCCATTGAAAGTGGATTTGACATATTTCCCCAATGTGCAACCCTTGCAGACATCCTACTGGTCAAGGAAGCCTTTAGGGAGACAAGTGGTAATTTACTGCATGAATTTTAAGGCATCATGGTCTAAATGACCCAATATCTTATGCATGAGTTCTCCAACAACTCAAATATGCAATTTTTCAACCTCACTACTCAATGCATTGTAATATCCTACCTCAAATTTGTATAGGTTCTTCACACGAACCCTGATGTGCTTCAGTTTCCTGGTAGTTATGTCTCATAAAGGATTTCCCTTTACTAAAAATAACCTCATAGCAATGATCCTCAAATACTGCTACAAATTTTAGTTTCTTCTTCAGCCCAGGTACAAAAATAACATCTTTCGGGTGAAGGGGAGAGGCTTTCTCCCTCTCAAATGTGACCATACCAATTCTTGTAGTGTTCTTGTAGCATTGTACCTCCCATCATCCCCCATTTTGATATGCATCTAGAGATCCTTCTCCTCCAGACTACTGAGAAACTCCTTGCACCCTTTCATATGGAATGAGGCACTGGAATCAAGGTACCACACACTCCGAAAACAGTGTTGGCCATGCATGCTATTAGGGTGAAGTCTAATTTGAATTTTGAAGCGAGTGCTTCACCTACTGCTCCTCCTGAAGGCTTCTTAGTAGGCTTCTTGTGAAGACATTTTGTTGCATAGTTCCCATATTCGTGGCAGTGGAAGCATTTTATCTTTCTCAAGTATTTCTTGCTGCCATTATTTTCTCTAGATTCAAGTTTGCTCTGAGTCTTCTTTCCTTTTCCCTTCTTCCCCTTTTGAACCAAGGAAAAATTCTCTTCATTCTCAACTTTGGATGATGTCTGATCTCTGTTATTTACCTTGAACTCTTCTTGAACCAAATCAGACCACAACCTTTCCCAATTTGGTAAGTTTTCCTTTCCATTCATAGAGTCCTAGTAGTTGTGCCAATATTTTGGAAGGCCAAGAAGAGCTAGGCTCACTAGGACATCTTTTTCAACATTCACCCCAACCCCTCCAATCTCATCTCGAACTTGTGTAAACCTAGAGAGATATTATGGAATAGTATCATGCTTTTGCATTCTAATGTTTAAAAGTTTGTCTTTCAGGGCCACTTTTCTATGGTCACTATTATTTTCGAATAACTCAGTCAATGTCTTCCACATAGCAAATGGTGTCTCTTTGCCATGGATATTTTAGGCCACATGGTCTCTCACACCTTCCAAAAGAATTTTCCTGGCCTTTGCAACATCCTTCTTCCATTATGATAATTGGTGTGCATCAAATTGCTAGGGTTTTGAAATGTTAGTTTTAAAATATTTTAACACACCATTGTCATTGAGCATTGCTTCCATTTGATCCTTCCAGGCTATGAAATTTGATCTACCCTCCAAGGCATACTCCAAACCTAGTCTGTTGAAAGGCATTCTCCCAATCCTAAAGAAAACATGTTGCACTAAAGCTTCCAAATTGAAATCCTTAAGAGACAAGTTCGAAATATTGGTTCTAATGTGATTTCAAGGCTCTAATACCATGTATAAATTTGATAGAAATTGAAATTTCTTAATATTTCAAACTGAAAAACAGGAGACGCAATTATACTCTACTAATATGCGGAATGGAAATCACAATTTAGAACAACATGAATAGACATGCAATAAGAAAAACCACAAATATGCAATGTTTTATAGGGGAACCCAACTGGGAAAATCCCCTCAATCCTCTTTTCGTTAATCAATTGAATAAAGAAACTATTTTAATTTCTAGCTCCAACTCTATGCTCAACCTGCAAAAGAATAATTCTTCGTTCTGCTCAACGAGAAACTTTGGCCAACACTCAGCCAGTTATTTTCTCACCAATTTCCTTGTGAAAATCCTAAGGAAATTAGCCCCTAAAAAATAGGAATTTCCTCCAAATTGATTGTGCAATTCCCAAGTATTTATCTCCTAACTCATGCAACACCTGTACACTCAAAACTAGTCTACAATTGATGTTACACTTCCTTGTCATCTCCACTTCAGTTGAGGAACTTGAATTCCTTGGATGCACTAGCTATTTTGGGTTGATTAGTTAGTTAACTCAGAGATTTTTGAGTTAGAAAGTTATCCCATTGCACAACTAACCTTCAACTGACTCTACCAATAGTTAGAGTTTAGTTAACTGAATACAACTGAAAGTAATTAAACTAGATTACTAAAATTTAGCAATCACACATGCATAATTGAACTCCAAGACCTCTAACTTGAACTTGCTGAGCTAAATGAATGAAAAGATCCATGTCACACTAGTTAACTTCCTCCAACTTGTTCTACTGATGTGGAAATTCGATTTACTCAATTTGACTAAGGCTAATGTTAAATTGAGCCTTTATTGCTACCTTTTTTCAATAGAGAGAGAGGGAAAGATGGGGGGGATGTTAGGAAAGGAGGAGAGAAGGAAAATGGGGGAAGGATTATAGTGGAGGAGAGAGAAATAAGAATATGGATAGAAGGGTAGAGAGTGAGGGAGCATGTATGTATGTGTATGAGAGAAATCATTTGATACCATTCATTGATGTATATCATTAACAAACACGAGACAACTCACCAATAATGATAATGAGTGTCAAGGTACCCAAGTACAATCTAGAAAATGTTAATAGATGTTTTGAAGTCAAACACTTGAAAGAATCTATCAATTAAGAGACATTAATGTATTATCACTATCGATAATGAAGGGGTTTGCCACTGATGATTACAAATGCTAAGGTACTAAAAATGGACTTTAGACCTTGTTCCCAGAGAAATGAGTTGGATTCAATGGGAAAAGATCCACTAGAAGGAAGGAATTAAGGCATCCCACATCAACCAATGTGAGTTTAACCCGTAGGTAAATAATTTGGAGTATATCAGATGAAGAGAGATGAAGTAACCATTCCAAAGTACATTTTCGGTGTACACAAGATGTAGCTAGTGCACGATAGAAATCCTCTGAACCAACCAATAATGAAAGTTGACATAGAGGCGAGGAATCGACCAATAAGGTCAAATGGAAATCAAGGTACTACACAAATCCCAATGTGTGATAATGTAGGCAGACATCGAACAAAAGGGAAACCACCTAGTCAAAGTTCCATCATGCTAATCGATGTTGGGCACAATGTCACCTATCAATGACGTAAATAGGGCTAGGGTGCAACTCTATGTGTACTCTCAGATAAATCTGTCAGATTAGATAAGAGCAGACCCACCAGTAAGAAGTCAATGGAAACCTTCTTAACCAACATGAGTAAAGGACCATGTCGCTAATGTGATACTAAGAATAACTTGATAGACCGGGTATGGCGGACAACAATGAGTCAAGAGACACTGCAAAATGGCCAAGAATATATTTACTTCCCTTGAACAAAATCGTGACTTGATGTGACTTTATGGAAACATAAATTAACTTTCTATAGGTTTGCAATATAGGAGGCATTAACAAACTCTCCATATGATTGGAAGAGATAACCAACCGATGGAGGACAAAGTTAAGAACAAGGTTATGTCTTCCCTAAAGTCAAAATAAGTCCCATCCTAAAGGAGGAAAGACTCATTTTAAGTGCTTTGTTCAAGAGCGACACGAATGAATCTTGCTTCCATCAAATGATGAATAAATCGTCCTCTTCCCACTCTTTTTTGGAATATTTAATTTTTTTGTCTTTTTCATATTTAAAGCTTGAAAAATATTGGAAGAATTCCTATAATACATTGGAGAGAACGATTGTCAAGAGAAAATCCACTAGTTCCTGGGACTGGAACGTTCCTATGCTTAATGCAAGGTGGTAGTTGTTGGTCATATTAGGGGATGTTCCCTCCACGGAAAAGAGTGTCAAGTCGCAAAGGCTAATGAATGCATGGTTTTGAACTTGTAAAAAAGTCATGGTCAAAAGTGGCTTATACACAAGTCCAAATGAGGTTGGCTTAAGGCCAAAAGGGGTGCAAGTGTTTAATATGCAATGCAATAGTAGAACTCAACACATGGAAGCCTCTAGGGTATAAAGCTAGAAAAATAGTGAAGACGAAGAAGAATGAGGCTTCAACGTAAAGTCATGGCGAAACTAAAGATGAATCCCAAGCCTACTCAATACTTGCAACATGGGCATCATATTCTAGTGAGATGTTAGCTATGAAGCCCATGGAAGGAAAGGCTCTACCATCATGTTACGATTTAACAAAAAGACGAGTGAAATAGGTTAAATAATCGCAACATAGAGGGGTCAACCCTATGGCTAAATATCATAGTATGAGGTCAAGATGCATAATGCAATGGAAAAGTGATATGTCTTAACCAATATGCCAATTTGGAATATGATACCTTCCACGATATTTCAGTGATTATGGAGTCAAGAAAAGAAAAAAGAAATATATATATATATATATATATATATATTATATATATATATATATATATATATATTATTATATATATATATATATAGATATAGATATATATATATATATAAGTGATACATAGTCTTCGTCACCTTGAAAAAGACCTTTCCAACAATTCAAGCAAAGGTCAAAAGTTCATAAAAATAAAATAATAAAGTTTAAAATGAACTTTAGGAAAGTGGGTTTTAAATTTTAATTATAAAATAGATATTTGGACTCAACCAATTTCATTTTCACCATCCAAGTGTTGAGGAGAGGGATTTTGAAGCGAATTTGGGCAAGTTAATCCCACCAACTCCACCAACGAATCTAGAAACAAAAACTCCAAGTAATTGATGACCTTAAACTCTTCCGTTTGATCGAAAATTTAATAGATTAGACCGAAATTTTGAGTATATTTTTTAAATTTCAAAACGGTTCTGCATGTACACAGGTGTGGTTTTTTAAAAGCGTGTATAGAAATCCCTATACGCAAGTTACTAAAGGGAAAGTTGAGTATATACATGACTGTCTCTTACAGAAATCGTGTATGCATAGAGAAAAGTTTAAAAGATGATTTATAACATATGAAATCTCTCAATTTTTCAGAATGTCGATCATTTGGAGGGAAAGAGAACACAGTGATGTAGATAATAAGGTATTACACGATCAAGAATCATTGGATGGATTGAAAAATTGTGGTTTTCTCAAATTATTCATGATGCCCAATATGAGAGCTCAAACTCAATTATTGGAGATGTTGATTCATTATTGGGACTCGGAGTAAGAGAAATTCATCATAGATTCAATGCCTTTACAAATCAAAGTAGAAGATATCTACTTCATTATAGGACTCTCCTAAAGGGGAGAAGCATTTAATATGAAGGGCAAGGCTAGTGGGGGCCTTAATATTGTTGTATATTGTGCACGAGGCACCAACAAAGTTGGTTCAAAAGTCTTGTTAAAAAAATTATGAACCTGCCTATCAAGATAATCCTTTTCAATATTTCCAAGATATCAAGTTCGACTTTGTTACATCAGGCCTCATGACCAGTTATGTTCTTAGTAGTAGAATTCTTAAAATAATTAGTGTATGACTGGTGCAAAATGCTCCTAGCCAACATGAAGAAGAATTTGAAATCATTGAGACAGGGGAAAACAATGAAATTCGGCAATGGAACCATCCTCATCTTATTTTTCTTTGAACGGATTCCTACACTATGGCCTAGAGTAGCATCGGTCATCAATAGTCATAGAGATCCAAGGATAGCCAGATGGGCATACTTGATCAAGATACTTGGCAGAGGCGAAGTCACTCAGAAAAATTTTGATGACAAGTTCTTTCGATGGTGGGAGCAACAAGTCGTGGCCGTAGAGGATTACCTGTACGCAAGACTAGACTTCCAAGGGGACCCAGAGTTAGCACTTCCTGAAGGAGCTACATGGGGATATATTTGTAAGTTTTTTATTTTTTTAAATATTTGATTTTTTAACAAAAATCCTTACAAGATGGAATGATCATGATCCAGATGTGGGACCAGTGAGACCTAAGGGTCTACCGAGGCATAAGCATCACAGTAGAGACATGGAGAGAGTAATAGCTAAGTCTGAGAGGGTCCTCGGTACTTTAGATAGGAACTTGGAGAGTTTGAATATATAGGTTCCAGTGGAAGTGGTAGATGATCTTCCCGAGGGTATATAGAGACAAGTGGTTGGAGTAGCACGAGAGTGGGTGCGACTCTTATGATGAGTGGTGAATATCATCGTCTTCTATTAGGATGCTCATCTAGGGTAGGGCCCATAAATTTTTTTTAGATGACTGATCTTTTTAATATGGACATGATTGAGCTTAAGCCCTAATTTTGCAGGACATTTGTCCACATTTTGTAATATTTTGAGACACTTATCTATCTATATATAGATATTTCATGATCACTTGATCATATATATAGATTATTATTTGATGTTTTGATTTAAAGTGATGAATTATTGATATGCCAATCCGACGCTTCGTTATCTATAACATCAAAAAATAAATTATTTGATCGTGGAATGTGAAAGCAAGTAATAAAATTAAATGATCTTTGCAATAATCTTACTTTCAAAAATTAGCAATGTAATAAAAGATCCTTCACACGATAAACATGATGTAATTGAGACACAACCAATTGTGAGTCCAAGTAAACCACTAATGATTCGATACCTTAAGATAGTGCTTCAGAAAGTAAATTAATAACGACAATGTACTCATCCATATTATTAGAAGCAGGACCGACACACATGCCTCTTGCGATCAACAACTGACTAGATGGATAATGTATTACCCAAGTAGCAGAAGCTAAATTTCGAGTATGTGTATTAGCATCATCTACAACTCCTACATACACCATCATCACCCATCGAAACCTATTAAAACAGGTTGGAAAAACCATCATCACCATGACACCTATAAAAAAAACTAAAATTATGTACAAATTTACAAAACGAAGCAAATGTTAAACAAGAGCCTAGGCATAATATTTCTTGAGATAGAGCCCATTTTTTGCCTCCAACAACACATTCCCTTCAAAATCAATTAATTCATAAGCACCTTTCTTCAAGACCCTTTTAACAATGAAAGGACTGTACAACATAGGTTTGAATTTTCCTACCCCCAAGGTGTCTTTATCTTGGTCATAGACAAATAAAAGGTTTTCTTTAGAGAAAACCCTAAGTCATACAAACTTGTCATATTGAGATTTGACTCTTTTCTTATTGGCCTCATTCATTGTGGCAACATCTCGACGTTGCTCATCAAGATGTTCCAAATGAACAAGGCATTCTTCAAGACTTGAAGTATTTGGAAGAAGTTGGATTTCCAAATTAAGAGATGGAATCTCATAATCTATAGGAAAGATCGATTCCAAACTATAAACTAACTAAAAAGGATTGAACCTTGTATCAGTCTTAACAGACATTTGGTATGCCCATAATGCATGATAAAGCCTGATGTTCTAGTTGGACTTAGATTGATTAATCGTGCTTTATAGGATAGTCTTAAGGGATTTATTAATAGCTTCAACTTGTACATTAACTTGAGGATAATAAGGAAATGAATGCTCCTACCAAAATCCCAGTTTCAAAGCCAACTCAGACATCGTCTTATTCTGAAAGTGACTTCCATGATCAATGACAATCTCTTTAGGGATACCGAAACATGAAATGATTTGATTGAAAAGGAAAGCGTTGTTGTCTCACCATCATTATTAAAAGTGGGCATAGCTTCGACCCACTTCTTGATGTAGTCTACTGCTATGATAATGTACTTGTGTCCCTTAGTCGAAATCGGGTTACAAGTAGTAAAATCAATTCCCCACTTAGTAAATGGACCAAAAATGATCACAGGAAAAATAGGAGTTGGGTAAGTGCACATTTTTCGAGTATAAACTTGACAATGATGTCATTTTTTGGCTACCTCGATACAATCTATAAAAATCAAGGGCCAAAAATACCCTACATGTAAGATTTTATGAGTTGTAGTAAGCCCAAAAAAATGACCTCCACAAACCCCATTGTGGTAGTCATTCAAAACTGACTCAACTATTCCAAGGTCAAACAACATCTAAAAATTGAATCAATCCCATGATGATATAAAGTATCACCAATAATCAGATAATATTTAGCCAGGTGACGTAATGTTTTATGCTCGTCCTTAGAAAAAGACTGAGGAAAGTTTGAAGTCTGGAGATATACAACAATGTCTCCATACCAAGGATATTGTGAGGAGATAAGAAAAATATGTTCATATGGAAATGATTCTTCATAAGTATCATCTCCTTCACAAGGCAATTCCGAAATTAACTATGCAAAAACCATATATTTGTAGGTTTTAACCCTATACAGAAATTACTTGCATATGTATTCTAAAAATAGAGAATAAACAATGGCAAGAGCCCAAAACATAAAATAGATATACATAGAAATTTTCCTTTGGATCCCAAAACCACGACTACTAAATTGATCTTTCATTATATTCCCTTCAATGTTACAATACATATATATACATGCTAAAGCATCCATTAACCCTAGATTAGAACATAACCATAGTTTCCTTGACCAAATCTACAAAACGCCATGGGCAGAAAACCATCATGCCCAAAACCATGTGTGAAAACCACGCACAAAACCATAGGTAGGTCCACCCACCTAATACAGGGTCCAAAAAAAATTTTCTGGGTGCTTCCCTTAACCACGTAGAGGGGGGACAGTCTCCCAAACCCCCTAATAGGGGGGGTTGTCAGCCCTCTTGTGACCCTCCCAATGTGCCCAGCGCAACGAAGGGGGGGATGGTCGCCCCCCATCTAGACCCCCAATTTCACTACTAGGGTTAGTCGTGGAAAGAATATAACACACACCCAACAATATTTCTTTGATTTAGCGGACATAAAGTCTAGATAAAACTCTTGTAAAATAAAAAATAGATTTATTTTATTTCCCCCAATCACTCGCCTACTAAGGAGAAAATGAAATGGATTGACGTCAACTAATACAAATGCTTTTCTCAGCAAAATGCAATGACAAAGTCGTTGAATAGCATGAACTACTACTAAAGCCAATCTCTCAATATGAGAATACAGGAGTTGATGACCAACTAAGCCATGGCTTAGATAATAAATCACATGCTCTCTAAGGGCATCATCTTCTTGAGCCAGAATCATATCGATAGTTCATTCTGCTCTCGTGAGGTTAAAAAGGAAATCTTTGCTATAATTAGGTGGACTCAAAAGATAAGCAGAGGTCATTTTCAAAGCATCGAATGAGACTTGAGAGAATTCATCCAAAAAAAATGGAACTCCTTTTTTTAAGTAAATGCATAAATCCTTCCGTGATCTTAATGTAATTCACGATAAATCCCCTTAAAAATTGGCTTTTCCGAAACTTTGAAGTTGACGAATATTCGATGGGGGAGGCAACTGAAGTATTTCCTCAGCCTTGAAAGGATCAACAAAAATCCCTTCGTTATAAATGATGAATCCAAACAATTGAGCAGATGTAATAGCGAAAACACACTTATTAGGGTTCAAATGGATTTTATAATAATGACATGTCTAAAAAATTAGCGAAGTTGTTTTGGATGTCACATTCTCTTACGAGAGCAAGAGCATAAATCATCCAAATAAGCTTCAATTATATGTTTTATGTCATGGAAAGCGTATGATATAGCCCACAGAAAGGTAGCCCTAGCATTTTTAAGGCCAAAACACATTTTCCTATATGAAAACTTACCCCAGGGGAAAATAAATGTCGTCTTATGTTGATCTTCAGAATGAATTGTTATTTGATTGTATCTAGAAAATCCATCCATTAAAGAAAATATTTCATTCCAAACACAGTCATCAATAATTTGATCTATAAATGGAGTGGGGAAATTGTCTTTTGGACATGATTTATTCAAATCCCTGAAATAAATGCATACACAAATTGTTCCTTTCTTTTTTTCCATGGGCATTGGATTTGAAACCCATTTAGTTAAATGAATAGGGTTGATTAAAGCTACCTTAAGCAACTTCTCTACTTTTGCCTTGATAGCCACAACTTTCCTAGGGTTGAACAGTCAAATATTTCGATGCAGAGGCTTTTGGTTTTCGCAAGTCTTGACCTCATGTTGAACTATACTAGGATCAATCCTAAGCATTTCCTCATTAGACCAAGTGAATATATCTCTAAACTCCTTAAAGAGATTGGTGTAAATTTTGATTTCTTCAGGGGAACACTAAGCTCCGATGAAGATATTCTTGATAATGTTGGGATTCTTGGAAATGTTCACTGGAATAGTTTCTGAAATATTAGCCATGTTACTTTCAGAAAAAAATATGTGTTGGAGTCAATGGGTTAAAATTTTATGAACACTTCCATGAGAAATAGGACTAGACAAACTTGATTCAACTTTACGCAAGTCAGGGAGAAAATTGAACAAATGATGCAAATCATCCCACGGTCTGTCTACACTAGTAATTGGTTCTAGAATTTCCTCCTCATATGGTAAAACGATATCAAGACAATCCATAGCCAAAGTGGAATCCATATCAGCGCCACACCATCAACCATGTCCTCTATTGAAATAGGGATGGGATCAAAATATGCAGAATAACAATAGATTGATATGCAATTTCTACTGAAAATATAGGATAAGACATTCCAACCACTTTCCATTCTTCTAATGTAGTTGTAGGAGGGGGAAATGCCAAAGATCTGAAAAATAATGGGTTCTAAAAGAACATTTTCGAGGGACCATTTTGGAGGATGAAATGGAATTAACATGAGCAACAGGAAGTGGAAGATAAAAAATACCCATCAAAGCGGAATACATTCCAACTCCTAAATTTCGATAGGATTTTTGGTATTCTTTACCAAGGGGATAGTGGAGTCAGCAGATACATTAGGGCCATTGGGAGAATAGGCTAACTGATCAATTGTAACCATTCACCCTTCATGAGGGAAACATAGGATACAGAATAAATATGAGACTATGGCATCCATCACATAAACCCAATTCCGACCCAACAAAATATTTAATCAATATTAGCATCGACTATCCCTACTTCCACGTTAACAACCTTGCCCCCTACACAAATAGGGAATGAAAGAAGAATCCCATGAGACTTATGAGAATGACCATCAAATGCGGTTAAGAGAGTAGGAGAGGGAACATCTTTAGAGGACCCGATAGCTTTCCAATAAGACACAGACGTAACACATGTGGAAGCCCCTTCATCAACTACAGTTCGAAATATGGTCTTCTTACGATACGTAGATTTAATCTAGAAAGTCATATGATGAGGGAGTCTCATTTTGACATTTGACATATCAAATGTAATGCCAAGATAGTTTTTCAGGTCAACTACTCCAACCGTAGTGAGCAAAGAACTCCTTTGCGTAGGACATGATTGGAGTACCTATAACACTGACATATCATAGGGGCTCTGAGCTGAATCTTCAATAATGTAATAGTTTTGTGCAACCCTAGCATTTAGATTATAAATCGATGGTTTTGAGGAGCCTGTCGGCATTCGAGTTATAGGTTCGACTACGAGTCTCTCTATATGAAGAGGTTCTTGGGTATCGAAAGTTGTTTTAGCCTTAGAAGGTTCTGGCTCTCCATAATCATGAGATCTAGTTGAAATATCAACATGAGAATTAGCCATATACATATTTGATGTAGATTTCCCTTCCTGGTTTCCCCCTGTAGCGGTTCCAGTATTAACATTTGCGCTAGTAAATAATTGTCCTCCTTAGGGAAAATGGTTAGTAAGCATAGCCTGGGAACTAGAAGAACCTTGTTGGTCTAGAAAGTGTTGAGAATATTGAATCTTTGGGAAAAGATGAGTAAGATGACCCTCACTACATAACTTGCATGGGAATTTAACCTTCTTTTAATACTCCTCCTTGCCCTCACCAATGTCTTCACTAGGTTTATTTTTATTCCCCTTCCCTCCCTTATCTTTCTTCTTCCCACACCCTTTATTATTCATGTTATCACAAAATCTGACCTTGACAGGCTACTGATCAAGTAGACTTTGAGTAACTCTTTCAAACCAATCTTTTGGTTGAGGCTCAAACCTCGTCAACCTGAGAGGGCTCTCTCACTAGGTTTAGGATTTTTGATTAATGATTAGATTGCTAACTCTAGGAACAAAATGAAAAAAAGTATAACTGGTTAAATGGTTGAAACTATGACTAGAAAATATCTACTGGGCTATGGAGTCAAAATAGTCTTCAACAAAACAACATGATCAGCAAAACATGGAAGTCAAGGCACTTAGAGTTTAGGTTTATAAATAAAACAGTAACACAGTGAATCAACACAGTTTACAAACATGTGAAGGAAGTTAGAGCATTTTCCAATGAATTCTAAGTATCACAAGCTCATACCACTGCAAATAAGTAATTGAACAAAGCCATAAGAACATGAAACACATAAACTCCTTGTGAATCTTGAGTAGTCAAACTGATCACTATATTAAGTATGAAAACCATAGTTTCTTACAATAACACAATCTTTCCTTTACTAATGAAATTTCCAACCTTGAGGAATTTGATTCTTAAGCTTTATATAGAGTTTTACATCCTTGGATACTATGATCCACCTTTAGAGGAATTCGAATTCCTAACTTAGACACCTATCTATTCAAAAAACAAACTATTTAATTACAACTTGATAGCTAGCTGTCTTTAAGAGTCCTAATACAAATAGGAGTAAAACTCCTAAAAAATGCTTTCAACAACCTTTTTTGGGTCTTCAATACATCCTTTAATTAGCTGCCAACCATGTCTTCTAATTTGATGATGTCCATAGTGCTATTGCAAAACTTGTTGAGTAATGACCTAACTATCCTGAAAACTAGGAGACAGTTCCTTCTTTTGAGGCCCTTAACCCTTCGTGCTTATCTTCAAGCAGTTTTTTGCTGGTGTATATGTGGCATGCATTAATAATCTGTTGAAACATCATTTTCCACCTATGTAAAAAAGAAACATCGAGCATATCGTGTAAAGGATGAAGCATGACTGTGCTACGAAAATACTCTGTTGTTGTAGCACAACCTTCATATTACCTATGAAATACTCCTTGAAGCTTTTCTATCTACACCATTGCCATCTAAGAGTTAATACATGATCCCATGTCTACAAGCAACTTCAAAATTTGGAACTAATCAAACCTTACCTTCGGAAAGCATCCATAAGTGCTAAATGATCATCTTCAGCAGTTTCGTAGCGTGCTACGAAACAACTGTGTAAGTTCTTTTTTAACATGGCCTTCAAAAACTGTAGTTTGGGAGTTTTTCAAAAATCCATGAAGACTGATATGATCAACCAAAAATCAAATCACTTACCCTTATAGGTGTTCTTCTTCACAGCTGCTCTTCCTTTTATATGCCAAAAATCTTTTTATGTGCAAAAACTATTTTAATATATTTCCTTCACTGCCCCTTTTCAACATCCTATTTCATCATTGTTGTAGACCCTATTCCATATTCGGTTAGTTGTATTTATAGATCTTCAATTTTCCTCTTCAATCCCCTATTTGCAGCGCTCAGCTGAGAATTATTTTTTCTTACAAATCTGGTTTCTTTGATTGCAGGAACAGTCCAGGTAAAGTATTGATTTTCATTGCTAACTATTTCTGGTTTGGACACCTTTTCAGCCTCCGAGAGAGCCTTCATCCTTTTGAAATTTGTCCTGTCAGCAACATGCTCTCTTGCTCTCACTCTTAGTTTAGCAATTTCATTGTTGGCAGCCTTTAACCTTTCTTCCATAACCTCATAACTGGCCTTTTCTATTTGAGTGGCAGGAATTGTGTTTTTGTCTCCTTCAGGTCTTGGAGATGGTAAGTCTACCAACTCCTCTTGAACAAAAAAGTCTTCTTCTGTTCTCTCCAATTCAACATTGGACTCCTGCATCTTCTTGGATTGCCTATTTAAGCGCTTTCTAGGTTTAAAAACAAATGTTGTAACATCATCCTCAAATTCTAGTTTCTTGGAGGGTTTCACTTTCTTCGACTTCCTTTGATCAGTTTTCACATCTACCTGCACCAAAGGGGATTCTGTAATGTCAATGGCCTTTAAGATATCATTTAAATCACCTTTCAAGCTTGAACCTTCTCCCGAGATCACTGTTTTTCCTTTCTCCTTTGCAATTTGACTCCTAGTCAATCTCTTTTGAATTGGTTTTCTAGTTGACTGCTCTTGTGTCTTTCCTTTAACCTCAGATATCTTTTCCTTGGTAGATCTAAGAATTTCAAGAATTACTTATGGGGTTTTTATTTCTTGCTCTTTCACCTGCTTCCTAGGCTTCAACTTAACATACCCTTTTTCCCTGGACATTACAGACTTGCTGGTTTCTGCTGATGGAGTTCCTTTTGCCCTAGGGTTAGTGTCTCCACCTTGTTTTTCTACTCCAAAGTCACATACAAACAAAAACAAAGACCAATATTTGTTGACCCTTTTGAGTTCATGTAGAACTATCAATTTAATTAAACCATGATGAAATAGGGAAGTCTCACATCCTTGGGATTTTAACTGTACTTTACTGCCATCTTAGCTATACTTCGAAATAAGAAGGCAAATATAGAAAAATCATACCAATAAAATGTAACAGGGGTTTAAAATAATATGAATAAACCTTTTGATATCTGCCTTCACAGGTGAAATAACGCTTAATGTTGAAGAGAAAGTTGGTATAGTTGTCCTTGATGTAGTCTTTTGGAACTACCTTAGTTAAGTTGGTTTCTGAAAACTGTAGCTTCAAGAACACCTTACATGGTTCCATGTCGAATCTGATGTTTTTGAACCATGTCTCTTGCCCTCTAGGAATTTCTGCCACCAACGCTATGACCTCTGGAGAAATTTGCAAGTTAAGCATTCTGACCTTTGTGCTTAAGCCATTGAAATGGAGTGCAAACTCCTTTGTCACCTGAGTATGCCCTCCCTACAATTTCTTACAAAACTTCCAGAACCCTGCTTTCCTGAAAGCTTCTACAACTACTTTGTCTCTGATTATGACCTCAGTGCTTTCAGGCTCTGTCCTCAAGAAATGACCAGACCTGTGACGTTTCTTCTCCTCTGTCATCTTTCCTTCTAAATACCTGTGACAAAACTGGCCTCTTTTGAAACTCTGTTGATCAGCCTCACCTGAATTATGGATGAGGAAAACCTTGGTGAATAATTAGCAAAGTTTATGTTTGAAAAACAATTATGTTTCAAGGGTTTGCATGCAAACTAAAACAATGAGACTAGCCAACCCTTTCGAATTTTGAAATTATCTTTCATAATGAACCCTAAATTCAAAATGATGAGTTTGGAGTGGTGGCATGCTTAAGGACTGACTCGTAGATGGCAGCTAATAATGAAAATTTTAATGGAATATTAATGGATTGATGTTTGAAAAGACTGTTTTTACGAATCCACGCTTTCATAGCGCATAGGGAAAAGCGTTATAAAAAGGGCAGCATTTTCGTAGTGCAAAACAGATAATTTACATTGTCTGCACTATGAAAACGTGGTTTCGAGGCTAAGTCCAAAAATTTTCAAATTGGCCTTAAGATATGAGTTTCTAACAAGAATGTAGGACTCATGAAACATAGAAAAAGGATTTTAGACTTTATTTGGACATGAAAATTAAACCTTTGAGGCTCCTAACCTACTACCTACCCATTGAAACATAGGGTAACTTGACACTTATCTAAGACCATGACTAAGAAAAATGTAAACCCTTGTTTTTTGGTGATAAAAATTCCCATCGGATAGTTGATTTCCTTTGGGACTTGAGGACTAGACAACATTAACCGCTAAAGGTTGAGAAGGAGAAGACACTGACGACATAGTCTGTGTTGCAAAAGCAGATTGCAATTACGACTGTTTTAATTGATTTAACAAATTATTCATATTACTATCGATTGATCCTATAACTCCATTGACATGGAGGCCTAGTTTCGTTTTGGCGAGATTGATTTTAGATCTAGGAGCATGAGGAAAAATCTTATAGAGGACTTTAGACTGGGAATAAATAAGCTCTAATTGTTGGGCTCTAAAGATAGATTGTTCTTTTGTGAACACTCCTGAAAGTGACACATCCTTAGATATCTTCAGTTGTGATGATTTCAAAAATGATTCTAGAAGAAATTCATGAGGGATATAAGCCTTGATAAATCTCTTCCTTATGCACACTCTTGAATGTAGTCAGAAATATTTGTAGCCTTGTCCTCCTCAAAATTGGCCAGAAGTTCAGTTTGAACATCATAATAGACATGCAACTAAAAATGGTTCAGAAACATTATAGCTAACTCACCAAATGTAGAAAATGACCCCCCTTTTAACTCGATATATTTTACGCATTTCTGGTTAAGGTGTGTTGAAAGAGTTTCAACATAATTGAATCATCAATCAAGGAGTTTGATGAGCACCATAAGTGGAAAGTGGTTACATGGTTTGTTGGATCCTCACCAGACTTCCCTTCAAATTTTGGTATATTAGATGGAAGTTTAGTAGGGACTGTCGGCCAAGATGGGTTGTAATGGATCATATCATTAGTAAATTTTGAGAGATCTCGAAAATGAAGAGTTGTAAGGAATGGTAAGTGCAGAGGGACTATAGAATTCCAAACTCCAAGAGTGGAATTCCCAACATTCGAAAAAGAGTATCCTGGATTTTGAGAGACACCAGGCTACCAAGGAATACTCATAGAAGAAACTGAACTATAAGGGAAAAAAAATTAGTCCAGGGGTATACAGAGGGTATCCACCCCCTACTATAGGATTACTAGTCATAGGAAAACTTCCTCCTGACATAACATTATATGAAGGGAGGAGCCTTTGATAAGGATTCCAAGCACTAGCCAAAGGAGGAAAACCGTGTGAAGTACTAGCAATAGGGAAGGGCATACTGCCATGCTAACCAAATGAATGAGAGATATTCCTAGACCCAAAACCACTAAGTGAAGGATATACCAAGCCCTGGCTCCCTTGAAAAGGATTAATGTTTTGAGCATGGCCAAAGAAAGGAATTGATCCTACATTCAACAATGGATTGGAAGGAGGAACATGTCCACTTCCAAATGCAAAACCTTGCAAATATGTTGAACTACTAGCCATCGAAATGATATATATGGAAGCAGTAGAAGGTAAGGTTGATGAGATTGAGGGAATCCCACTATATGGCATTCCAAAAGGATAAGAACCAGTGAAAGGAGCAAAAGGTTGGGTGCCCCCACCCAAACCCGGGATGGAGGTAGAGCCAAAAACTAGCGTATTAGGTGTAATAGTAGAGATAACAATACTTGTGCCACTAGCATTGGCCATTAAGAATAAAGGAGAGTGAACATGACTATTCGGCCTATGAGTTGGAGTACAAATGTATGATACAAAGATAGAAGATGAGAAGGAATAGGTTTCGTAGGAGTTATAGGGAACTCAGAAACAACTTCAATTTTTACTTCGTCTTTTGATTGGAAGAGTACTCTAGCGAGCACCAGAGAATTTATGCCTAGATTATGGACTAAACTAGGTTCACCCTGTGAAATAAGAGCCCTCAAAGAAGTACCTATCTCTGTTGCGTTAGCTAAAAATGGTTCAAAAGAACCAGCAGAATTACTCCTACGCCTTCTAGGTGAAGACTCGACACTCACAAGTGAAAACCCATGAAGCCTTCTAGACCAATGAACTAGTCGATTAGCCACCTTTATATACAAAGAAAAATTAAATACTCAAATCACCTATGGCAAGCTAGGAGCACAGAGAACTCTCTAAAAAAATCCTAAAGATACAACCAAGCAAAAAGCTTCCAAGTATTTCTCCTTCGAGTGATTAGTACCAGACACAAAAATACAAGAAAGTGAATATAAGGACCTCCCGAAGGTAGTATGGGATGATGAGGGCCTAAGCCTATCAGCAGAGGTATCAAAATCAAATATGTTAACGTCTAGACAATATCCTTTTTCGGTGCAAGTACCCAAGCTTCGCAAAGGAACCCTCTAGAAGTACTATGAAAGTGATACAACATATGCCTCAGGTACCATAGTCATTCCCCCTACAACCACCTGTGTGGTCCCTAGGAAACGAAACTAAGGTCACCATCTCGTGAATAGTGGTGGGTCTGTGATCCAACAAGCAAGAGGGGGGTATCTCTCTTTCCTTATTTTCACACATCCTCATGCTTTACTCTTGTGTTAGAGGAGATTCCTAGACATCTTAACAAAATAGGATTTCTACTCATTAATAAACTTCTATGCTCTCATTTTAAGTGGCCTTGCATATTTTACTCTCCATACGCCTATTCCAAGGCCCTAAATTCCCTAGACTAGTTGATGTTTCTATGAAAAAAAGAAAAAGTCTAGTTCATTTTAATTTTAAGCACGTTTTCGTTGGTTGTTATTTAAGATAAGGGAAGCAGAAGTGCAACTGATGATGTTTTGACGAAAAAGAAAAAAATCAGAAACCTAGGCTACATGAGAATGTGACACTTATTTTCCTTTAAAGAAAGAGATTTCTATAAGGGTTCTATGAGAAACCTAAGAAAGTAAAAAACTCTTTTACTTTTTCAATTAAGCACTCACACATTCAAAACCTAACAAAAAAGACTAAATGATGTCTAAAATGCATCTATGCAAATGCACACTACAATGTAAATGCAATAGTCAAAGAAAGGCTTAAAAATAAACATATGTGATCCCAAAGGAAAAGGCCAATTCAACAAGCAAAGAGAAGGAAATCCCAAAAGGAAAAATACTCCTCAAAGTGAAAAGATTCTTAACCTTAAAACAAGAATTCACACATTTTCCAAAAACTCAAAAAGACCACAAAGCCACAAACAAAAGAAAAGAAACACAAAGAAATTTTTTTTCTTTTTCTTTTAAAGATATAAAGAACTAAGAAGTTCAGAAAAGGAAAACAAACAAAAATTTCAAGACTAAAGGCATGAAAAAGACTCAAACCCAACTAGTCAACAATGATCACAAAGATAAAATATTAGAGCAAATGAGGGACTTAATCACTTCAAATAATTTGGCCAGAAAGATACGAAAGACTCTAGAGAACTAAAATCTCTAATTCATCCAAGAATCACAAACCCCTTTCAAAAACGAAAGAGAAAGCAAAAAGAAACCAACTTCGAAGTCACAAAAGAAGAAAATCAAAGACTGGGTTACCAACAATATTAAGAGCAACAATACATGTTCCAGAGGCACAAAACAACCAGCACTTCATAAAGAAGATCTGGAACCCAACATCAAACACAAAAAGATTCAAAGACTACAAACCCTACATTGCCATAGGCATTTCTCAAATAATATGAAAGACACCAATAATAACAAACATCAAGGTGATTACATGCTTCCTAAATATCAAGAAATCATAAACAAACTTGGTCAAGACCTCAACAAAAGCCAGAAATGAAAGAAAAAAAACATTTTCAGATTTGTACACGATTGTTTAAATACAGTGCCCCATGTATACAAGATTGTGTATGAATAAACACACATATACACAAGTTTCTTTGGAAGAAACTACATATATACGTGACTGTATATAAGAAAAAGTGTGTATAAATGGAAAAATTAGGAAAAAATAAAAAGAAATCCCAGATCTAAAAGATTGGGCTTAGTGACCAAATCACTTAAGACTCAAGAAGGATGGAAAAAACCAAGAAATAAAAAACTAAACCTAGATCAAAGAACAACAACCCTTATAGGAAATACTTGATGGTATTCCCCACCAGAGTTGCTAATTCTGTTGGCGAGAAAAGTTCCCTAAGGCAAGGGTTGAAAGCCTCCACAGGGAAAGATAAGATAATCAACAAAGAACACTCAATCAAGCATGCCAAACATACAAATTATCAAACTTGGATTTGTAGACATACCCGGAGGTCCTACATTTGAATATCTTCCTGTAGGGTCCAAACCCTCTGCTTCCTCTAAGATGTGTAGACCTACAAATCAATCACGAAAGTATATACATACTAGATAATTCAATGTGCATACATAAGAATATGTTATATCATCATATATAAACATTTAAATAATCATTCATAAGATGAAAACATATACCGGGAATAAGACATGAGCTTCTTTGTTGATTAACAACAATAAGTACAAGATATATACAACCTGATCTAAGCCAAAGGTACCGGCGAGGCCTTTCTCTGTATCCATCCAGCCTTAGCCATGAAGATAACCTCTCTAATAAGAGAAATAATATTCTAGATAAGGATTTTGAGCATCTCTACAAAGGAAACCAAGGTTTCCTAGACACTACAAGTGCAGGAGGCATGGACAAATCAAACTTGATCTCAGAGAAATTGAGCATAATGTTAGTATCCTTCTTCTCTTGTTCTCTTTAGGCCTACCAAAGGGATGTATATATACCACCTCAAATTGGTTATTTCTATTAGGGGAATTTTGAAGAAATGGGCCTCTTAAGAAAATAATAAAATAATAGCTAAACCAATAAAATAATATTTATGAATTTGCAATTCACTTTTTGCACCACAATCCATGTAACCATAGTTAAATTTAATTGAAAAGTTTTAACCAAATAAAATTAATCAAAAAATTGTATTGATGTGACTATAAATAAG
>APFE031121235.1:34411-48817 GCA_000404065.3 Pinus taeda | reverse complement strand
AAAAAGTTTATAAAAATAAAATATTTATTTTTTGTTTGGGACGTAATACCTTGAAATTAAGTAGAATTCATAAGATCAATTTATTAAAAAAAAACATAAATCATACAACACTAATATACCTTTTTTCTTTAATTTTGATGATGATGATGATGGTTAACATCCATTGAGACCAAAGATTGGTCTATCAGAGCTAAAGAAACGAATTATTTAGTTTGATTTAAGATTTTATTCCTATGCTCAAAAAGCTTGGAGAGAAGCCTCCCAAGCTCACTGCAATTTCAACGACGTAAAAGACTAGGAAGGTCAGTATTGCAACAAAGATTTTGAAACTGAGATCTAATGTGGTTGTATGTGGGGCACTCTAAGAGGAAGTGATTTTCATCCTCGATGTTCTTATTCTCACAGAGATGGCAAAACCTTTCCATCCATGGTGTTTTAGGAACTGCCTAACAACCCGTTTCACTATGGAGCTCATGAGAGTTCGTTCTAATCTTGGCTATATTAATTTTCTTCTTTGAGCTAGTTAAAACAGAGAGATCTTTTTGATCTTCTAGGGTGGGGTTGATGGCCTCCTTATAATATCTTAATTTTGTTTTAGCTGCTAAGTCTTTATCGCACCACATTTTTTCTTTGAACTTAGAAGTAACAATATTTTTAATGTTATTAATGTTTTGCAATGCAACATTCTCGTCGATCTCCCAATGGTTTAACTAGGCCCTGGTGCCTTTATACCAACCTCGTTTGAGCCTTAGGTGGTTTTGGCTAGAATTTAAAGCTAGCTTAGGAAGTCTATGGTCTCCCATGTTATTGAGTTTGTGCTTGTACAACAGAAGCCTAGTCATAACTAGGCTCTCGATAGGGGAAAGACCCAATTCTATAAAGAGAATAGGATAGGGTGTGTTGCTTTTAATTTTGAGGTTATACATTATAAAACGCTTCTAGATTTTCTCAATCTTTCTTCAAGATTCTCTAAAGGTGCTGCAACCCCAAACCTCACATCCATATAAGATAACCGGAGTGACTAAAGTTTCAAAGATGAACTGCTTTCTATCCCACATTACAAGGTTTGCTGTTTTACAATTATTTTCAAGACCAAAATAAGTTTTCCATCCCCCATTAATCCTTTTCTAAATGCTATAGTTCCAATTGAACTTATGATGAATATCAATTCCTAGGTACTTGTAGGAAGACACTTCCTCCAAGTTACTATTGTCATACATAAAATTAGCGTAAGTGTCCTTCTTGGATTTAATAATAATAACTTTTGTTTTGTCAGTGTTAACAAGCATACCCATGGTAGAGCAGAAATCCTTAAGAAGTATAAGTTGCTTATCAAGATCAGATGGGCACCTTGCGAGAAGAACAATATCGTCAACGTAGAGAAGAAGGATGATGACTATCCAAGCTAAGATCATGCTAGAACATCCCGCTTCCTCTAAACAACCTCCTAGCTTGTCGATGTAAATGCCAAATAGGGTAGGGAGAAGGGGAAACCTTGTTTAACTCCGATATTACACTTAATATATTTTGACCACCCCTCATTTCTCTTTAACTTGGCAATTACATTCTCATATAACCTTATAGCGACAACTCTCAACTCAAAAGGAACCTTTAGCTCTTCTAATCTGTTTCGAAGGTTGTTTCTAGGAACCGTGTCGAAAGCCTTTCTAAAGTCCATGAAGCAACAAAAGCGATTGGATTTATCATTGTGACATTCCTCTACAATGATCCTAAGCATAAAAAGGTGGTCTTTTGTTGAGTGTTGCTTTCTAAAACCCGCTTAGCCTTTAGCCTGCTTACCTTCACTTTCAAGCCATATGCTCAACTTCCTTTCCAAAATAATACCATATAACTTGGCTAGGAGAGGGCTGATCATAATTATCCAATAATTAGAGGGGTTATTTGTATCCCCACTTTTAAAAATAGGGATAATGAGGCTTTGAGTCCATGGTTTAAGGAACCCTTGCTTGATCGCTTGATTGAAAAGCTTGTGAATGTGGGGGATGAGGACATGACCTCCAATTTTTAATATTTCTGCCTAGTAACCTTCAATGTCCTTATATTTCCCATTAGCCAAGCGATTAGCCCCCAAATCAATGTCTTCTAATGAGAAAACTTCTTTCGTTGTGAGCAAGGTTTCAAAGTTATCCATGACATTTGGAGATTCATAAAGCTTTTTAAGATAGGAATTCCAGTCGTGTAAAACAATTTTATTTTATCTTTAGTTTTCCTAGTTAGAATCTGCCTCCATAATTTCTTAGGAGCTACCTTAGAGAGGTATAAGAGATTCTCTTGTCTTTTATGAATATACTGCCTTTTTTTCCTTTTAGTTAAGGCTTTGTATATTTTTATCTTGCCAATTTTAAGAGATTCATCAACAACTTCCTTAATTGCTCTCCTCGCACTTTTACAATCTTTGTCATACCATGGGTTGGCTTTGCTATTTCTTTTATTACTTGAAACTTCAATTGAGAACTTGTTAATAGAATATGAGTGGGTTGTAGTAAAATTATGATAGAAATCTTCTATGTTGTCTATACTAGATAAAGGAAGCAAATTAGTTTTTAATTCATTTAGAAAGAGATCTTTTTTATTTCTATCAAAGATTAACTTCTTTTGGCTACAAGGATTATCTTCTATGGGATCTCTATGCATGACAAAATTGAGAGTTATAACCAAAGGCTTATGATCAGAGTCACTCTCATGGTTGTCTAAGATGTCAAAATTTGTTATTTCGTTGTATAGAGGAATATCGGAGATAACATAGTCTACCACACTGCTACCAAGCCCATGGATGTAGGTCATCTAGCTAGAATTGGGCCACTTGTTTAGACTGTTGCAAATTATGAGATCCTGAGCACTATAGAGCTTGACTAGCTCCGACCCAAACAAATTTTCCCTGAGGTCTTTAGAGCTCCTTTTGTACCAGCTAGCCAGAGGAAGGTCTTCGTCTAACCAAAGAGGATTAGGGTTGGAATGATTGCTTAGAAGAATAGCTTGGTTTCTTGAAGTTCGAGCATTAAAGTCACCCATTAAAAGGATATTGCCTTCATTCCTTAAGCTAAAAATATCATTCTCTAAACCATTGTAAGGACTATTTTTATCTAGATTATTTTTCTTATAGAAGTTAGAATTAATGGGGGGAAATAACAGATTGCTATGTAGGTCTCTTTATCATAAATGTCAGTAACTTCTATCCAACTATATTGGTTGTAAGGATCATTTTTATAAATCCTAGCATGGGGAGAGATGTTCTTCTTAATGTAACAAGATATACCTCGAATGCCTCTACGAGAGGATTGCTTATTCTAGGTAGACCATAATGTAAAGCCATCTATGTTAGGGACCTTACACTCTTTCTGCTCCCAAGTTTCTGTTTGTAGCTTGACTTCCTTTTCTTCTCTACGTTTCTCTAAAGATTCTATATACTCATAGAGGGTATGTAGAGTAATTGTGCTAGGTCTACCTTTGGTAATTTTTGGTAATTGTGGTGAATTATCCATACTTGAAAATATATGAGCAGATATCTATTAGAAAAATATAAGGAATGTGTGCACCTCATATCAGCAAAACGCACGTGCCCCAGATTTTTTTTCTATTACCGCAGAGAGATCGTGAATTATTACCGCAGAGAGATCATAAATTATTAATATGCTTGTACTGTTATTAATATTATAATAATATTATTCATAGATTTGATTTATCATAAAATTACAAGGTCACATTTTTATTCCACATGTATAATATATGTATAGGTATTAACTTATAATTAATTTGAAATTGTAATATTAAATTAAATGACATGAATATGTAATTTAAAAATATATAATCAAAATATACAAATATAAATTATTGAAAAGTGTGTAAAAACATAAAGATTGTATAGAGATATGCATTATTTCTTTCAAAAAAAATATGAAATGACACTAATAATATTTTATTAAAAAGTGTGAAATGACTTTTATTATGAGTATTTTATTTCATGATTTTAAAAGTATAATTATTGTAATATTAAATAAAATGAGATGAATACGTAATTTAAAAATATATATATGAAAATATACAAATATAAATTACTGAAAAGTGTGTAAAGACATAAAGATTGTATAGATATATGCATTGTTTCTTTCAAAAAAATATGAAATGACACTAATAATATTTTGGATTTGAGACCTCTGTGGTACAATATTTTTGAAGTCATCGGAGATTCCACAGTAAGAAGATTTTTCTGCCAACGTTTCGAATCCCAACTGGGATCCATCATCAAGGGCAACTTGAAAGCTTCAAGCTTCAAGTTGCCCTGATGATGGATCCCAGTTGGGATTCGAAACGTTGGCAGAAAAATCTTCTTACTGTGGAATCTCCGATGACTTCAAAACTAATAATATTTTATTAAAAAGTGTGAAATGACTTTTATTATGAAGCTTCAAGTTGCCCTGATGATGGATCCCAGTTGGGATTTGAAACGTTGGCAGAAAAATCTTCCAAGCGACAATGAATACGTAATTTAAAAATATGTATATGAACCGTGTGACTGACTATCAATATCCCCTTCCTCTTAATTGAAACGTTGGCAATAACGTTGGCGATGGTGCCAGTTTTCCCGCACATACGTAACTGTACCAAGCGACAATGGTTAATAAGAGGAAGGGGATATTGATAGTCAGTCACACGGTTCAAGCGTTTCAATGGCAAGCTCTACACTTATTGGATTGGGTTAGTGGATTGGAACGAGAGGATAAATGACCCATAAATAATCTCTTTTTCTAAATTTTATGCACGCAGTGGACATACAAGAGTGTGAAAGAGGAAGTATGTGTGGGGAACAAGCACCTTCCACACCTCCAAACATAATTTTCTTCTCAACTATGATTTTCCAATTCTTATTGCATTACTTATCATTTGTATAGTGCTAACATATGTTAATTCAAAGAGAAGAAAACTATTTGAATTCCATTATGACACAGTTCAAGAATATCTTTCCACCCTAGCAATAAAGGATGCATCTAGTATCTCCCTTGTCTAACGCAAAACTTTCAAGTCCTGCTAGACTTTGTAACTTAGCATAACAATAATTACTAAACTAGCTAAATATGATAAATATACCATGTTCTGGATAATTTGAATGCCTTGAAAATATGCATTGAACCATTGATAATCAATACATAACCTTGACAAGATAGACCATGGAAATCTACCCTCAACTATGGTTGTGTGCCATGCTTCGAAATAGTGGATTTACACGTAAAATTCTCTCTCGTTTGTGAAATCCAAATTGATCAAGGAGGTGTAAAAGAAAGTTGGAGTACCAATAGGCATAAAGAGTGAGAGGGTATTTGAATATGATTATTATATAATTGTCTCTTTTAATATAAATGAGCCAACACATTCTTCACTAAACCTTCTTCACCCAAGGCTTTATGATAGAAGTTAGATATCGCAAGAGCAAAGAAGATATGTCTCTAGCTAATGTTAGAACTATGTTCATCAACATCATATTTGAAGAAATGAGTGTTTGAAACTACACTTGAATTTCTCATATGATTCAGTTTATTTAGGGAAGGGTTTTTATTTTTCTACCAGCTAATTATGTAACGAGGAGTCCATCTTGTGATGCCACAATTGTGAACAAAAGTTAGTCTCTACTCCTTGAATTCGGTCTCATCCATTACACCAAAGAATAAATGTTAATCAAATAGATTTTGATTTTTAATTCAAGCAAAAATACATATTTGTATTGTGATTTTTAAAGATTATACTTAGCCCATTGTATAAAACAATATTTTTTATAAAAAGTCAACAATATAATTAGTTTTTTCTACCTTACATAATTTTTAATGAATTCATTTGGGAATATGGGAAAAGCACAATGAAAGTTTTCTATACATGTCCACATTCTACATAATCACTCTGGCCATGTTATTTTAATTTTAATTTTAATTTGTTTTGTGCGCTGAGCAGTTCGATGTTGTGGTAATCAGATTGATTTTATTGGCCAATAACGTTGATGCAAATAGTTTAACGGATAAGACGTTGTTTAATGAGCATAGAATACCAAATATTTTAACATGCCTACCAACGCCAGGGAAGCCTAGGCTGATGACAAGGAGAAAAACAAAGTTAGGCAATTGTGCATTGATATTTGTTTGTTAATCTCAACGTAATGAATTTTCTTTTTGAGTTGCAATCGGAAAAACTTTAGGTCACATGACAACTAGATGTTTGCAGATCTGAATTTTAGAATCCATTTTTGCTCATCATATACATATTCTCTTTAGCAGGATATGCTTAAAAACTTTCCCAACATTAGTTTTTTCATATTTTAATGCGGAAGGAATGTGAAGTGTATATACAATATATATACTCTCCATCATCCATAGAATTACGGGGTATTGATACTCTTTGATTCATTAGTTTATTACTAGATCCATATAGTCCATGATTTCATGCTTGAGAGGCCAGGGCTATAGGTACCAAGAATTTGCTTCAAGTTTTGGATTGACAAAATTTTGGATTGACAAAATTAATATATTAATTGTTACTAATTGTTATTAGTGTAGAGGAAGAAAGCTTTTTTTCTTCTGGACCTATGCATTCCACACAATATTTTAAATGGAGACTTGTTCAGCCTCACCTCTTTTCTCGCCTTTTAGTTTTTTCCTCTGCACTCTGTACAATTATGGAGTTTTGTTCAACCCTTCATCTCTGCTCCCTTCTCACCCTCAACCTATCGCTTACGTAATGGATTTGAAACCATATCACTTATGGCATCATTAGGTAGCACTCACCAACGAAATTGCCACTCACAAAATTAGTTATTTTTATTTCAAAATGATTGGTCAGAGAGGAATAAATACATAAAATAAAACCCCTCCACCCCAAAAATTATGTAAAATAAAACACATAAATTAAAACCCTCCACTAGAAAAATTATGTCATAACAAAAGTATAGAAAATTAAAAAATAAAATTTCTAGCAATTAGATTTTTTTGAACCTACAATAAATAAAATAAGAATATTCAACTTTTTTCAAAAATTTAATTAAACCAAAAAAAGTCCACCCACTTTAATCGGGAAGTGAAGCTATAGTTCTTGACAAAGGCAGACTAATAACTTGTCCCAGGTTTCCTTTATGGTATGTAATATATATTTATCACCGGCGATTATTATTTGGAAAGACTAATAACTTATCCCCGTGCTTCACTTAGAGGTTTCCTTTCTCGTATCTAATATTTATTTATCACTGTCGCTTATTATTTGGAAAAAATGATAAATCCACTTAAAAATTGTGGCTCACCACCTTTGCGTGCTGGTTCAGAGACTGGACACCTGCTTTTTTGTTTAATTGGTCCCCACCTTAGTGTTCTGGTTCAGACAGCAGATACCTCCCTTTTTGTTTTAGTTGGTGCCAAAACGAGCAAGTTTCCTTTATGGTATGTAATATATATTTATCACCGGCGATTATTATTTGGAAATACTAATAACTTATCCCCGTGCTTCACTTAGAGGTTTCCTTTCTCGTATCTAATATTTATTTATCACTGTCGCTTATTATTTGGAAAAAAATGATAAATCCACTTAAAAATTGTGGCTCACCACCTTTGTGTGCTGGTTCAGAGACTGGACACCTGCTTTTTGTTTAATTGGTCCCCACCTTACTCTTCTGGTTCAGACAGCGACACCTCCTTTTTTGTTTTAGTTGGTGCCACAACGTATCCAGATTCCACAACGAGCAAAACGCGCATTATCCTTTTCATTTATATTTTCACTAATATATAAAACTTGTGAGCGGCTCATTAATTATTTTTTATTAAAGAGATTTAAAGATATATATTTCTAATGAAAGGTTTTACTATAAGGTTTAGACTTTTGTGATCCATTCAAGCTAATTTTGAAATTTCAGGTTAATCCAATAAAATTTATCAAAATATATTTAGGCCCGTAAGGCGTTTCTCTCTGAAATCAACTCCCCTCATTGCCTACGTGTCATTTTGTGCACCATAGGATTAGATGTTAGACGATTAAACAAATTTCAATCGTTAGATCAATGGCAATAGATCAATGGCAAGAGGAAGAGACACGGGTGGAATGGAAAAGGAACTAGGAATGCATGCTGTTTTCAGTATGTCCTCCCTTCCGTCCAGCGCAGTGGCAGGAACTGGAACGTGAGGCATTGATTTCAGGCACAGATTTCAGGCACAGAGACATTACAGGTATTGGATGTCTAGTATATCTTTTTGAGCCGCCTAAAATCTTGAAGGATTTCATTCATTTACAATATTCTGCAGAAAATTCAGCAATATTGCGGTTAGATGACTGTAGGGAGATCAATATTCACTTCATTAGAGCAATATTGGGTCAATATTTTAGGTAGGTTAAAATATTAGCGAGATTTGCTTTTGAAACGGTAATGCTGCATTTTAAGTGCAATATAATCTTTTATTTCAAGTTTCCAGAGCATTGAAAGCCATCAATATGTCGAAATGAAGCAAATTATTTGTGCAGCATGTGGTCCGGTAACAGAGCATGTTTTCCGCAATAGAATGATTTTGGGTAATTGACGCTGATAATTTTGCAAATGTTTCCACTGCATTTCAAAGAAAGAATTTCCGCTGTTTGTATTCACATATATTTTTGTATTTTGATTTTAAACATAGATTTTTTTGTTCAGCTATTTGATCTAACATATGTTTTAGGATTTTCTTTAGAACATATATTTCTTATAAAGCTAATTTTCACTCAATCCACAGCATGCCAGGCTGATTAAATTCGCTTGATCTGACAGCTGCTGGCCTTTAGGTTGGTCTTATTAGGTGGGAAATATTGATAATGATCGGCAAAAAAATAAACACAATTAAACAAGCTAGAATCCTTAATTGGATAAGAAGCCAGAACTACTATTCTGTTTTTTCGCCTCAGATTACAGAAATCCAAGGTTTAGGTTAGTCAGCTTCATGGTCAAAACTTACAATTGAAATATATACGTGAACTGCAGAGAAGCTACAAACAGTAACAGTTGACAATTATATCTAAATCCGAAAAAGGGATTTGCAGTTTCAGACATTTCCTTTAGTGTTTATATCTGCCAGGATCTTGTGTTAAAACTTAGCCCTGCAGAAGAACTTGTATTTTGATTGCCTTGTTGGTCGGTCCATGGAATTGTGATCTGGGGTTTGCTGATGGTTGTCACAGAGAAATCATCACAGTTAAAGATATCGAAAATTGAAGTTAGATCGGATTTGGATATGTGCATATTTGAGGGATGGGTTGTGTAACGTCCAAGCGGTTTCCAAGAACAGCCAGTTTCCACGGGAATTTGAAGCGGCCATTTCCTCCGATCACAGCGATAGTAGCGGCCATTTGCAAACAACACTGAATTCGTTTCTCTACCATAAATTTCGAAGTCTATCTTTGGATTTTCTTCTAAGCCTTGTTGTTGTGGTGACCGGTTGCATGAGCGCATACTTTGTTGTTGGAGTGAAAAAGATGAAATTTACATATGTAATCCTATCACCCAAACTTGGATAGAACTTCCAGAACGTTTGGAAGATACATACTGGGATTTCATTAGTCTAGCTTTAGATACATGCAGAACACATTATACCCTTGTCATGGGAAGGTATTATCAAGAAATGGATTCCACTTCATAATAAATTATGGTCGTAGAGATGTGGAATCGCTTAGAAACAACTGTAGATAATCAAGTTCGACCTCAAGGGGAAGGCATATACTCGAATGGGAGATATAATTGGTTAAATGAATTGTATGAGGGGGGATTGTTTGAGCATAGTTGCATTCGATGAGGAACAGAAACAATGGAATGTAATCAAGGGGCCACAAAACATAACAGTTGACATCCTCTCATGAAGACTTGGTACCACATTTGTTACTGGTTGTGACGGACGTATAGTCTTGGTTTGTACGAGTCACTTTTCTTTATGGGAATTTTGTATGGATGAAATAGGAGAGAAATGGTGTCCTTTTAAAACAGTGGACGATTGGCACGAATTGATGGACATGGCAGTGAATAACAATGGTCGTGATGACGAATGCCTTCGCAGTTTGGAGCCCGGAAGCGAAAATATTGCAGAAAATAGAGTTGGGACAAGTAGTTGATTCTTCATATCACTTTCGTTCTCTTATTTCAATCCAAGTAAACAATATTTTCTGGCCTTAGTATACATAGCGCTGCTTATTTTAGTCGTGTTAGATGCCCTTTTTTTCTTTATGGATGTCGAGAATAGTGTTAGATCTCACTGTTTTTTTTAAATGCTCTAGACTCGTCTTTGGAGCCAGCAGTCTTATGGTTAAATATTTTATTCTAAGACTTTTTGGAATTTGAAGTTTCAACTAATAAATCCATTATTATGTTTTTAACTTATTATGTTTTTGACGATACTAAATCCATATCCATTATCATGTTGGAGAATGTATTTCAAAATTCTCTTCAATCCAATCAAAACAGCTCTGCTAAGTTTAAACAAGAGATTATAACCCCACTGAATGTATTTCAAAATTCTCTTCAATCCAATCAAAACAGCTCTATTATAACCCCACTTTTGCAATGATGTATTTAATTGAGATATTCCTATTTCGTTTGTATATGTTGTTTATTGTAAAATTATAATTTTAAATTCTTTTCTATTTTCTTAAATTCTGTTAAGAAATTCGGTTTGTTTGTGGGAGGTGTATGTGGACAGATTTAACATAAGAGAGAAAGCAACATGTTTTTAAAGCTCGATTTAAACCGTGAGATAAATAAAAATAGATTATAGGGACATATTTTTGTGGCTGTGTATTAACGATGGACAAACCTGTTTTATTTCACAGAATTTTAGATTTTCGTTTGCCTGAAACTTTTGTTTTTGGAAAATGTATTGCATGTAATCAGTATCATATTCATCGAAGTTTGAGGAAATAAACAACTTTGTTTTGAATGCATATAATGTAATATATTTAAAATTGTAAAGTTGTTTCAATTCAGTGTATGAATTATCTGTAGAATGGTATGTCCTATTTTAGGACATAGTTGTGATTACTTCAGTGTTTCAGTTAGACGATAGTCAGCATAAATGTTTTATGAGCACTGAACAACAGAACTCTCAGCATGCAAAGCACGCTAAAAGCCTCTCAGATTTCATATAAAATCCATCATGTGTTATGAGTCCTGAACCATCAACATGGCAAGCACGCTAAAAACCTCTCAAATTTTATATAATAATAAAATCCATCATGGGTTATTCAAAAACATATTACACCTTTGAGATTTATCGTTTCTCTCTGAAATCAACTCCCCTTATTTCCTACGTGTCATTTTGTGCACCATTCGATTAGATGTTAGACGATTAAACAAATTTCAATTGTTAGATCAATGGCAAGGGGAAAAGACACGGGCGGAATGGAAAAGGGACTAGAAATGCATGCTGTCAAAACAACAGTATGTCCTCCCTTCAGTCCACCGCAGTGGCCGGAACTGGAATGCCAGGTGTTAGATTTCAGGCGCAGAGACATTACAGCTATTGGATGTCTAGTATATCATTTTCAGGCGCCTAAAATCTTGAAGGATTTCATTCATTTAAAATATTCTGAATATCTCTACGATTTCATTCATTTTAGAACATTTTGAATATCTTTAAAATACCTGAAATAATGCAGAAAATTCAGCAATATTGCGGTTAGATGACGGTAGGGATATCAATATTCACTTCATTAGAGAAATATTGGGTCAATATTTTAGGTAGGTTAAAATATTAGCGAGATTTGCTTTTGAAATGGTAATGCTGCGTTTTAAGGGAAATATAATCTTTTATTTCAAGTTTCCAGAGCATTGAAAACCATCAATATGTCGAAATGAAGCAAATTATTTGTGCAGCAGGTGGTCCGATAACAGAGCATGTTTTCCGCAATAGAATGATTTTGGGTAATTGACGCTGATAATTTTGCAAATGTTTCCATTGCATTTCAAAGAAAGAATTTCCGCTGTTTGTATTCACATATATTTTTGTATTTTGATTTTAAACATAAATTTTTTTGTTCAGCTATTTGATCTAACATATGTTTTAGGATTTTCTTTAGAAAATATATTTCTTATAAGGCTCTCAAAATTTGACTCAATCCACAGCATGCCAGGCTGATTACCTTACAAAATTCGCTTGATCTGACCGCTGCTGGCCTTTAGGTTGGTCTTATTAGGTGGGAAATATTGATAATGATCGGCAAAAAAATAAACACAATTAAACAAGCTAGAATCCTTAATCGGATAAGAAGCCAGAACTACTATTCTGTTTTTTCGCCTCAAATTACCGAAATCCCAGGTTTAGGTTAGTCAGCTTCATGGTCAAAACTTACAATTAAAATATATACGTGAACTGCAGAGAAGCTACAAACAGTAACAGTTGACAATTATATCTAAATCCGAAAAAGGGATTTGTAGTTTCAGACATTTCCTTTAGTGTTTATATCTGTCAGGATCATGTGTTAAAACTTAGCCCTGCAGAAGAACTTGTATTTTGATTGCCTTGTTGGTCGGTCCATGGAATTGTGATCTGCGTTCGCTGATGGTTGTCACAGAGAAATCATCACACTTAAAGATATCGAAAATTGAAGTTAGATCGGATTTGGATGTGTGCATATTTGAGGGATGGGTTGTGTAACTTCCAAGGGGTTTCCAAGAACAGCCAGTTTCCACGGGAATTTGAAGCGACCATTTCCTCCGATCACAACGATACTAGATGACTTGGTCCTTGCAAACAACACTGAATTCGTTTCTCTGATTTGCAAGGCCAATATGCTTGCCAACAAAGTTCCAGCGCCATCCGAGTCGGAAAATATACTTAATTTTATCAACGAATATTCTGAAGGTAAGCCCATTTCCTGCTTTGCTTGTTGAAACTCGTTTCTTTTGTTTTTGTTTTGAAGTAAAGATCTATATTTGTCTATTGGTATCTGATCTGAGATTCGTAGTGATCCAAATACAGTATCAGAACTTTAAAGCACTAGATTTGAAATGGTTACCTTCTTTCTTTCCTTTTTCCTTGTTCAAATTGCATTATCTAGATTCTAAATGCATTGCACTTAGGTTAAATATATTAAGCACCATTAGCAAGCCCTTTTCACAAGCAAATGATCTTGTAAAAGTGAACCTCTAATCAATCTCATTTTCCCTCTGCGAAGCAGCTGTGATGGGGTACTCTTCCTTAATATCGCGTAAAACTTCCACCTTCCCCGTCTGTTTATTACGCCGTAAGGCGTTTCCCTCTGAAATCAACTCCACTCATTGCCTACGTGTCATTTTGTGCAACATACGATTAGATGTTAGACGATTAAACAAATTTCAAGCGTTAGATCAATGGCAAGGGGAAGAGACACGGGCGGAATGGAAAAGGCACTTAATTAAAATGATTTTCAAACCTGTGTACAATGTTAACAGAGTTAGGGATTGTTCCTTAATCTTATTTTTGAAGGAAAAAGGTCTTTAAACCTTTGTGCAATGTCATCACAATTCGGTTTTGTAGATCCTGATTCCTTAGGCCTCTATGTCAAAGTAAATTTCTCTGTAGTGTAAACAGAGGAGGCTCATATATAGGGTCATTTTATATACAGGGATTATCCACTGCACTTCATGCCTTCATAGACCAACCCTTCCTGCTAGCTGCAGTACCAGTACGAGTCTTGAGAATGATCTGTCACGCATGAGATGTTGTCCTCTGACAGCAGAATCAATGTAAGCAAGGTTTTTATGGTATGCAAAATGATACAGGAGTCTAACTGGTTCACGGGCAATCCTCACAACCAAAAACAAAATATATTTCCAGTTAAGATATTGATAGATTCTTCACTAATCTTAACTAAGCTCAGAATTTATGTTGTGATCAGGATTTAGTTATAGAGATCATACCCTATATAGAATTCTGGTTTTGTAAAACACTTCCAGGGCTTGCATCACATTTTGAATTGGATTACATTCTGTCAACAATTGTGATTTGTAAACTTTACTGTTCGGTTGACAATCCACATGTGTGATAATCATTACCATGGAGGAAGATAAATGGTCCAGGATTCATGCCGAGACCTCTCAAGGGAATAATATCAACTCCAACACTTTGTATTACTGATAGTCACTAGACTCTGATAAGCATTACCTTGGAAAAAGAGAAACAGTCTAGGATTCATGTTGGGACCTCAAAAAGGATTAAGTCATCGAAGTGGAGGTTGGATTCACAATCGTCGCATGGTACCTTCGTAAACAATGCCTAAGTTAATTTGGGCTGCCAGGATTTGTAATACATTTTTATTTGGGAATTGAAATGGGTCAACATGGAATCAAGGTCTGAATCACTGATTCACATTTGTTGGAGAATGATAATATAGAAGTCAAACTACCAACCACCACTGGAAGCTCATAAA